>CAUOFW020003047.1:628098-697016 GCA_963454935.2 Ilex paraguariensis | reverse complement strand
TACATTTTCAGTATTTCATCTCACTATCATCTTCAGGGTTAGTTCAAAAGAATTTGTCACTGATTGTTTCTCATGTTACCTGGCTTGACTGGTTCATGCAGACTAAAGTTCCTGGTGTGAAATCTATCATTTCCAAAGCAAGTGACGCAAAAGCTGATCTTGTGGTTGAACCTGGTGATAAAATCTGCTTTGGTGATCTTTTTCTGGTGGTACACTAGTATTTTTGTTTTAAATGGTTTCTACATGAAGTGGCTTGTTAACCTCTGATGCATTACAAAGACTGCCAATATTAGTCAGGTATGAAGAAATTCTGGACCAACATTAGGGGCAACCACAGAAGATAATAGATATGAGAATCAGAGAATTTGATACTGCACTTTTGTCCAAAGGATGTTGGGCCTGAGATAAATATATTTAGTCAATCATAACTTTATAAGGTTCACCATCACTCTCAAATCAAAGTAGTGTATATCTTGGATTCTGACCAGGTTGGTCAGAGTCTAGTTTTCAGAATCAACGGGCTCTATTAACCTCTTTGGATCGGTGATCTTCTGAGCTTTATTAGTTGTTCAAAATGCCTCTCCATCCAATTATTTAGTTGATTATGATATCGTTTAGGGTAAATTACGCTTAGAACACCTAAACTATGGTCTAATATCACTTTGCCCCCTGTTCATCACTTGCATTGAACTGTGTCCAACTCCAATCCAAATTACCTTCTAAAACTAATGATGTTTTCCTTGCAGGTTCGTGCTACCCCTGGTCATACATTAGGTTGTGTTACTTATGTTACAGGAGATGGACCAAGTCGGCCTCAGCCAAGGATGGCTTTCACGGGTGATGCTCTATTAATACGCGGATGTGGGAGGACAGACTTCCAGGTATAGCCGCATAATTGAAAAGAACTTGTGTTCTTTATTTTTTTCGTAGAATGTGCAATCATCCGGAAATCTGGGGCATTTTTGATAGTTTAGCATAATATGCAATTATCCATACATTTTTAGCATTGCTAAATATGGCTAGAAGAAGGATTATTCAACTTATGAAGCATGCAGTAACGATAAGGTTTTTCTAGGTATTGTAAATCGTTGCCTTTAGTTTTCTTTCTATTCTTGTTCTAGTAGTTGATTGTAAGTACACTAGATGTTTACCAGTCTGATCAGTAACCAATTTTGTGCCATTTTATGTAAGTGTTGCTGTTTGGCTATGTATAAAATCTGTTTGTTTGTTTTTTCTTTTGGTCAGGCACTATTACAAGGGAGGGGACGACGAGATTTGAAACCATGACCTTTAAGGTCCAACAGTGGGGGTGGTTGCCATTAGGCCAACCACTAACCTCATCTGTTTGCTTCTTAATAACCATCATTTTCAGTTAAGCTGCCTCATTGATCGGGAATTATATGTATGTTTTGGCCGTCAACATTTTCATCCAATCCAGATGAAGTGTATCATCGATATTGTCTGGGAACTGGTTTCTCATGACATATCCTGTTCTGGTGTTGCATGTTGGTTTGGTTGGCCTTGGACAATAGAGTTAATCTTACTAGATACTTTTAGCTTTTGCTTTTATCAGCTAAGTTTAATTTCAATAACTTGATTGCAGTGTGGAAGTTCACAGCAACTATATAAGTCAGGTGCATTCACAGGCAAGGACACGAAAATAGTGCAATTCAATACTATAGATATGACATAGAACTTATAAAATATATCCTATTTTTTCTTTCCTTTGACTGTCCCTCATTCATTGTAATATTATGTGGCCAGATCTTTACTTTACCCAAGGACACATTGGTGTATCCTGCTCATGACTACAAAGGTTTCACTGTAAGGATGTTTCTAATGGTTCTTGATTCTATAATATGTACATAAAAATTGACTGCTTATACAGCCTGTTTGATCTTCAGGTTAGTACTGTGGGAGAGGAGATGCTTTTTAATGCTCGCTTGACAAAAGATGAGGTGATTCTCTAGCTTGTACTTGCTTATTTTGATTGTGGTAACTAATCAATCTTGGCCTCTTGTTTCATAATAACAAAACAATCACCTGATTCTAGCTCCTTTCATTTTGGGATATTAGGTCTTAGAAAAGGTCTGAGAGACTTGCATTACCATCATTCTTAAGACAGACAGTCTTTTAATTGAATTCATCTTCTCTGTTGTTCGCATACATTTTCAACTGCATATGTGGTTTGCTGAAGCGCTACTCCAATAAACAAACTAGACGAGGAAGTTTGGATTAGGCAGCTAATTTACCTTGTAATTCTTCTGTGACGGTCTCCTGTTTCATTGGATGTACTATGTTGTATGCAAAGAGTATTGCAAAATTCATGAGAATCTAGGGATGCAACTTTGGGATACCACATAAAAGCATCGATTCAGAAAATGAGGACACTGATGCATTTGGACAGAAAATCATCTCTTTTCCTGCCAAAAATTATTTTATTATATATCTTTATTTTGACTGATTGGGTTCTGCTTTCTTTTTACTAATTTATTTCCATTATGGAACAAACGTGCTGCTGCAGGAGGCATTCAAGAACATCATGGCAAGTAAGTAATCAGTTATCAAGAAACTGTCGAAAGCAATGTTGCATATTTAATTCTTCACAAGCATTTTTTTTTGTCCTGCAAAATTGCTAGCAGTGCATAATTATTACAACAGATTTGAACTTGTCATATCCAAAGATGATGGACGTAGCAGTCCCCGCTAACATGGTTTGTGGGTTGCAAGAAGTGGAGTCGAAACCCTGCTAATGCTGTGGTAGGTCAAGCTATACATTTTTGTGGTTGTCGATGTTCTCTTTAATAGATGTGAGATTGATGAAACTGGCTTTTGGTTTGATAAAATGTTCTGATAATGGTCCTATAGAAAAGGCTTTCCGGCTGAGCCACTTGTAAAACTATCGTTCGTTACATGGGCGTGGTTGTATTTCTACTTACTGTGTAGATGTAATAACAGGTATCTAATAGTTTACAGTACAACGTGAGAAAATGGAATTTCTCCCGTTGACAACAGGAAGACCACATCTTCTAGCTTTTGCATTATCCTTTTGTGAAAAAATGGAATTCAATCTAATAGTTTAAGGAGCAATGTGAGAAAATAGATAGTTTAGGAGTCAATGTGAAATAAAGGTCATACTTTAGGGTAGCAGTGCAATTTGCCCTTTCATTTGATTCATAATTGGATGATGCAAATTGAAACATAATGTAAAAGTCGAAACACATCTATAATAATAAAATAGGGCATGCTGCATGAGTTGTTTATACTCATCACTTAGAAAAATACACCAATGGTTTAGATCCTACGATTTATATTACAATTTAATATAAATCATTTAATCTTTTAATTGCGGTAACTCATTTAAATTTTAACTTTTTTATCCTTCTAAGTACAATAATTCATTTAAATTTTATTTTTAACCAAAATAACTCAACATATACATAAAAAAATAACGTGGGACACACTAGTGTTTGAAATTTGAGGATGAAAAGTTTGATAACTTGAAGTGGGACAAATTGACATTTCCAAAATTTCCCTGGGTATGAAATGCAATTAATACTATTTAAATATATCACTCTGATGCAGGAGCCACCATGTGCCCTTTTTTCTTCCCTCCTCGGAGCTGAAATCGATGTGGGATAGTAAACAACAAACAATGAATTTTATTGTTAACTGTGAAAAGAGAATCAAATTAAAAAAAATTAATTATGAAATGGATGTTTGTGGACAACTTAAGCCAATCTTTCTAAATTGAGGCAAGAAAGAACTCAATTCATCTGTTTAAGTTTTCATCTTTCCATGGGTTAAGAAAGGAATATGATACATATGCACATTTTCCTATATATATAGCACACATAATTGGGTCTTTGAGGTCATGAACAGTTATCAGTTATGGGTCTTGGGGGTCCTCTATAATAGGTAACCATTCAATGTGTGATATATGGGTTTCGACCAGTTTGGACAACCAGCAGGTATTTTATGTAAAGGTGTTTGATGAAGAAGAGCTGGAGGGCAAGTTGGTCAATGGTCACCATTGAACAATGGGATAGTGTTACCCAAATGACCATTCAACTCACTTGTGTGTGCACATGGACATGGTGCTTGGTCCCATCACAACTTGTTGATTGGCCTTTAGATCTCCAAATCCCTTAACTTCAGAGACTAGATCAAATGAACAGCCCACCTTCCAATACTTTTTCTTTCCATTTTCTTTTTTTGGTAAATCACGGTCTCACTTGGATTCAACGTAAATGATCTATTCATAAAAAAAATAGGAAAAAAATATATTTGAGAGATCATACGCTGATAAATATATAAAATTACAGAAAAAAATTAGTCTCACGCTTATTTCTATATAAAATGTGACATGTCATGTGATCCGAAAGACAGAAAGGGGCCACTTGGTAAGTTTCCAAATTTAAGATTAGATTGATTTAGATAAACTAATCCAAATCCATGCAATTAAATCTTTTAGGTAAGGTTGAATACGAATATGTTTTTTCTATTTCAATTCTGCGAGTGATTAGATAGGAATAAAAGTAACATGTGAGTCTTGAGATGTAATATCAAATCGAATGCCACTTTTTACAATCGTGGATGTGTTTTTGACAATATTGTCCTTCATCCAATAAAGTGTTTGAGTCGAAGTAAGGGCATATTAATAATTTTAATCATAATCTTAATCCCTTAATTTTAACTTGCCAAATATGGGAAATATGGGCTCCACATTTTTATTTTACCCAATCCTAAAGAATTATCTATCAATCTGGTAAATCGAAATAGTTCCAAAGCGGGTTAAAGGTCTCCCACTTGTGGATTGTCGAATGGAGCCTTCACCCTTCAGATAATTGAATCATATCATAATTGAATTGTAAAATGTAGGAGTAATGTAATATCGTTTACCATGAATTTCATAAATCTCATCACTAATTCCATTAAGGTTTTACACAATCTCATCATTAATTATGGGGCGAGTTTTAACAATGAGCTTTTGATTCAATGATACTCTTTGTCTTGTAAAGGCTTTGCCTTCTTAAGGTCAAGGGATCAAATCCCCCTTCCCCTTCCCCTTCCCAAAAAAAAAAAAAAAATGTTTTAGCATTTCTAATCTACTCATCACTTATAAAGAAAATAATAAACTTAAAAAATTAAGGGTCTAGACTGTCAATTATAAAATATTTATAACAAATAGCAGAATTCATTATGCTTCAAGGCTTTGATCATAAGAGTGGCAAAATCTTAGCTGTCCATCTCTGAATCATTTGTATCTTGCCACAAAGAACCATACTCATGGTCCTCTATACAATTTCCATAGTAACTAAAAGAAAAACAATCTCTAACACCAAACTCAAATATACCCATACCCTCCATATCCTCTCCATAGGAGTCCAAATACCAATTGATCATGCAATCACTAGGTGAGGAAAGCATCATCTCCATATCCATCCAATAGGTATGATCAAGATCACAAGATGAGGAACAATCCTGACCGTCCGCGTGTACCCCACCCTCGGACAATGAGCAACCCTCTTCCAATGCCATATTGGTATAGTAAGAAGGATCCACAAATGAGTTATGAACATCGTCGACCATTTGAGGACCGATCTCAACTTCCAGAGATTGAATTACACTCCTTAATCTTTCATCGTCACAAATATCGTCACCTTGTGATTCATCAAGTAGTGAGATGAGAAGGGCAGTTTCCACTTCTGAGACTTCCATGTTATGGAAGTCATGATTAGGGCCATTCATGCATGACCAATTTTCAGGTACCAAAGAGGCCATATTGTACAAGAACAGTGAGTAGCAGAACCAAAAACAGCAATAAGAAAGAAAGAAGCTTAAGGAAGTGCAGTATTATAAGATAGCCTAAGGGCTGAGGTCTTCAACAAAGGATAACCACAATGACTGTCATAGAGAGCAACCTTTAAATAGGCAAAGAATATGGCACACCACGTGGATGGATATATATAGAACTGATCACCATCAACCACCAAACAGATAAACCCACCCCCCCCCCCCCCCCCCCCCCCCCCCCTCCCCTTCCACAAAAGAATATTCAATACACCGGTAATATTGTATCAGTGTTAATAACTTAATATCATTAACCAATAATAAAATCTCAAATAGGTAAAGTAAACTCCACCTGAGTAGTTATTGACGATAGTTATTGCCTTGTGTGGAATCTACTTCCTTATTTGTCTATATATTATTGGTTGGTGATACTACGTGACAATGTTGACGTGATATCACCGTTGTAATGAAATTTTTTTTTCCAAACACACATAATACCCCCACCAGAAAAAGTATTGACGGGCATGTGAATATTTGTATCGAATTTTGATCGATTTAAATCTCAAATATATCTTAATTTTTTATCAGATTTTGATCTGATTGTTTAATAAATTTTATTTTCGTTTTTAATATATCAAATACGTTAAGAATTAGAAGTTTGATTTGAAAATTCGTAATTGAGATGAACTTCATACAAGAATCCCCTAATTTTATTAAAAGCATATAATTACATATAGCTCGAATTGAATCAATTACAATATTGAAATCCAAATAAAACTTTTATTTATTGACAAGTCTAATCTGGTTGATTATCATAGAAGTTTTTTTTTTCTTTTGGAGAAAACTCCAGAATCGAAAAAAATTCAGTACTGCACCTCCAAATTTTATAATTTTAATGAGTGTTTTTATAATTTTTGTTGGCTATAAGTTTACAACAAAAAAATTTATTATTTTTGTGGGTAATTGTTAGGATCGATCGCAAGTACCACAAGAATGATAAAAATATTCACAAAAATTATAAATAATAATACTAAAATTTTATTTTTCAATACCGTAGACTACGCCTTTTTTTTTTTTTTTTTTGGTGATGATCAAAGAGCAGTTGAAGGGTATCAATGGACATATGGGCCAAACAAGGTAGGACACAAGAATAGAATAGCAGACAATATCTTCAAGATTACGTTAGATCTGATAGGATGGGGAAAAAAAGTGAAGTGAGGGAGGTCCATTGTCACTTGTAATTGAGGGAATGGATGTGATGGGAACCTAAACATCTCAAAAAAAGTTGATTCGCAATTGGGTTGGGTCCCACTACAATTACATAGGGTCAAAAAATCACACAACTATTAATCATTGAGATTATGAAATCAAACTATTGTTAATTTGTTAAACTAGGCAAATTTCATCACCAGAAGAGACATTTGCATGTGGATGGCATCTTGTAAGTGGTATCACCCTCATTTTTTTGATAAAGAGGTTAGAGATTCTAAGTTTTTACTATTTTCTCGTATGAATTGGCAAAACACTAGTCATTATAGTATGAAATCGAAAGAATATATTAATACAATGAAACCAAAAAAAACTCCAAAAAGGATAATAAAGCTTTGAAGAGAGGCATGAGAGATACCAAAGGAACGGTAGAACAGAGCCCAAAAGAAAGGCACCAGAGATCAACTTTTGTGCTTGACTATAATTGACTATTTACTAGTTGTATAAGTCAGAGGTGATCGACTTAACTAAGCTTAATTAGTAGGTTTTAGTCTCATCGGAAGCGTGGAATTGGAGGGTTGGTTCCCGGCTTGTGTTCTCGGCTTGTGTGTTATTTAGGTTCTTGGCTTTGTAGAGGAAAAAAAAAAAAGAAGGAAAATTGAGCTTAGTAAGGATGAAAGTGGACCGGGGCAAGGGTGGGGGGAGTAGTCTCTACTCCCGTACCCGCTTCAAAAATATTCATTCACCCCCATTTCAATTCCGTTAGCAGAAAAAATTTTAATCATTATCCTTGCTACGCAGATAAATTTTAGTCCCTTTCTCCATACCCACCATCGCCCCGCCACCACCAGCACCACCCATCCATAATAACAGATTACAACATATCCAACACAATAATCACACAATAAACCAAATCCGAGGTAAGAAATGCATCAAAATTTGATATTATATATATATATATATATATACTATACAAATATTTCTATTGATATATTATATATATTTATGAAAATCTAGCAGGTCTAGTGGGGCAGGGGTAAGTGTCGGTCTATCTCCGCCTCCATCCCCAATTCAAATAGGATGAATTTTGACAATTTTTTTTCTTTTTCGGTCTATTACCATCCCTAACTTTAAAATACTTACGTAAGTGAGATTGACAAAGCAAGTTGATCCTTAAAAATCAATGGAAGGAGATCACAAAGTTATTTTGGACCAACCAACGCACGATTTGGTGCACCTGGTCTCACCTAAATGTGTTGGGTGGGGTCTAATACACCACTTTTTAACTCTATCATGGATGGTGTATGAACCCACACCCATGTGATGCTCCCCCTCCTGCACCAAACCTAACCACTTTTGACTCCACCTCCAAAAGCAGATTACTACTGATCGTATCAGCCATTATAATACTTTTGTTATTTGGGAAATCAGATAAAGTCACACATGAGAGGGAGCTGCATGTTGTTGGCATGTGGTGGCAACTAAAAATATACAAATAATCATTGAAATTTAATAAATCTAAAGTAAAGCCACATGTTGAGACAATTAATGATAACAATATTCTCCCAGGCTGCCATCTAGCTTGAGCTGAGTCTCAATTTTATCGGGTCACATCAATAAGACACAACATAAATTAAAAATGACACGAATATTTAATAGAATCGAGTTAGTATAATTTCGCTATGTAGATTTTTAATTCACAGAAGATTCATGTTTGATGGACTTGATTAAGAGAAAATTTGGTATATTATTCTTGTGATTTCTATTTCACGGTATACATGAATATGAACATCATAAGAATTTGAAAATGATACAATCTAACATAACACAACAATGATACCAACACCTTTAAACCCCTGAAGTGTTGCATGCTTTCGTTAAATATCAAAAGAAAATATTATAGTAGCAAAAAAACAACAGTATTAAATATCAAGTTACAATTACAATTTTATGATCGATCATAAATAACATCGATTAATCCTGACTTTAAGTTCAAAAACGTAACTTGACTTTTAAAATTTGTATTTTTCATGATTAATCATAACATTTTGATGATTTATTGAGATTCACTACATTCAAACCTAGGACCTTAAAAATGTAATAATCTGACAAATTGTAATTAGAGTTGTGTACTATGGAAGTGACGACATTGATGAGGCTGGTAATTTTTAGATGATCATAAACAGGTACATCAATGGGAAAGAGCTCAAACCCACAAACAGTTTTCTAAGGCTGGTTTCATCACCCGACCCGGTCTGCAACATTGCCACTGATTTTTCCGGTGGCCGGAGAGGGGTGAAGCTCGGCCGACCCACCATGGTGTACCGAGATATGATCAAACATGTGCTCGGCCCATTCTACTACACAACACCCATGTGTGATGAACCCGATACCGGCAATCAATCTGATGATGGCAAAGGAACTAATTACTGATCAATTTGAATTTATATTTATATTTATTCAACACAATATTTATTTATTTCAGCTTTATCATCCAAAATTTAATGAAATGAAGTTCATTTGTCTGAATGAACTAATTAATAAAATATATATCAGCAACCATTTTTGTTGTTTTTCTACCAATGTTACATAGAAGGGCAGTGATTAGTTAAGAAATGGGATATGAATCAGAATTTGATTAATTAACCAGAAAAATAACAATATTTGTTTCTAAACAATTCTTTCTTACTTCATAACTTAACAACCCTTTATGACTATACATACCGATCTACGTAAAAAAGAAAAACAAAAGTTTTCACGTGTTGTGTCAAATTCGAATCAAAGATTAGAATAATACATCATGTTTTCGCGTTTATATTACAACCATGGGTAAAATGTTACACAAATAATCTAAGCATATATATGATAATTGTGAACGATGACAAGTTGAGAACTTAAAACTAAAAGTAGAGAATTTTACCTCAAGCGCACAAAGTCACAGTCCAAATCACTATACTTAACTTACTGATCCGATGTATCTGGTACTTGATTCAATGGTGAGTTGGGGAGATTGTGAAGTAGGACTGCAGGAAACTCAAGATCAGAAGAGAAGTCGCTGCGAAGAAAGCAACCACAGTCCATGGGCTACTAAAATATTTGTGAATCAATTCAGCCATCCATGTCTTCATCTTGTTGTTGTAGTGGTTCTGAATGTCCTTCCTAACCTGGTCATAGATGCCAAACTTCTGCAGATCGTAAGTGATGATATCTTTGAACATTTTAACCACCTCTTCATCATTACCCAGGCAATTGATAAGAATGTTCTTTGACCTTAACTCTCTCACGTCCTCAGGTTGACAAATGAGTGATTTCATGAAACTAATGTATGAAGTTATCCCACAATCATTAGGAGTACTCGGGCACATTTCATAAGCAATCAGGTTCGAATAAATAGTCTTGGTCTGAGCATTAATGATCCGAGGAGGGAGACTAAGCTGTCCATAAAAGCATTTCGAATTGAACTTGATGTCCTTCAAACTTACACTATTGCTACGCTTAAATTGAATTCCTTTTGCTTGGAGTTCTGTGACAGGTCGAATAGATGACCGAATATACTCCTTCACATCACAAATAGGAAGTTCCTTTCTTCCACTTGGGAACAAAGAAGATTGAATCCTTTGCTTATCTTCATCGTAGTTGGAGAGGAGAATTGTGCGCAGAGCTTCAAGAAGATGAAGAGGCTGCTTTTCATCTTCCCTCCGTGAAATGCTATGCTTACTTCGTGGGGGTGGGGCTTTTGCAAACATTACTGCAAAGAAATTTTCTATCATTCCTCCCCTCTCATCTTCTTTGAATCTTTCGCTCATCAAAGCCTCGAGTAATTGCAGTGGGAGTTGGTTCTCAAGCAAAAACAAGTCTGACAATATATACTTCGCGGCAAACATGCCCATATGATGCACAAATTCCCAAATTTCCAATCGTCGATTTGACATGCATTCTATGTAGTATAGAAGAAAACAACCGTCAAGAAGCATCATTTTGGCAAATTCCTGGTCATTGTAGTCACTGGTGGAACCTTCAACGTAGCAGCTTCTAACATCATCAATCACTTCCAGAACCTTATTGTAGAAATCATCAAACTGTTTCCCACTGCCTGAAATAAACTTGGGCAGAATGGAATGTTTTAGGTTCTCAGCTAATTGAAGCTCCTGTTTACCATGGTGATAAGGACCCAAAGAAACCACCCTGGGATTGTACTCTTGATTGTCTCCTTCGTGTGCCCTTCGCATCAGTGAAGGAACTTTCTCTATTCGGCGTTTCCTAGATAGATTGTTACCTGTTCTGTCTCCTGCATACACTTCTGACCATTCTTTGATTACCGTATTGTCATGGCACGATTCATCTACGATTAGTATGTGTAGCCTCTCAGATTCATCATTGATATCAAAAGTTGCGTTGTTGCTGCTGCTGTTTGCTGGATCAGTTCTCTTTATGGAACACATTGCGGAGAGCTTCATCATAGTCACCAACTTTTACATGTCAATACTGTTAATTAGAACCCATTCCTTCAGGTTACACACGATTATATTTGCATATCTTTGCATACGAAGAGAATGTCCCTGTGATTAGAACCAATGGCAATCAAATTACAATAGAATAACTTTATTGCCCCACAAAGTTTGTCTTTTTCTCAGGACACTGATGAGGCCTTATGATGCATTTGTTTAGGTACATTCAGCATAAAACATTCAAGATCATCGAATAAAGCACTCAACTTTAATGAACAACATTATTTGGTGGAGCATCACCCATATGTAACAGGTTCATGAACAATTGATACAATTGAATGACAGCTAAAAGTAATATGCTTGCAGGCTGGCCCCATAGTAATGACAATTAATGAAGCAACTGTTTTAGAACTCATCTACAAAGAAGGTCACCTATTTTATAGGTCCATGTCATGATCCAGGACAGAATTTCAAACCCATTTAAAACAAAGCCAAAAATCACATGAATGGTTAAACCAACAAAAGATTCTAAATTTATCAGGCCAAAAGTCCAGCCAGGAGTCTTTACACAAAAAAAAAAAAAAAAAATTACTAGGCACATGCAAATTTAAAAGAAAATTAGGCACCAAACACACACTCACACTTTCTAAGGTTAAAGAGTATCAATTTGCAGCAGTCAATCTCTCTCTCCGGGGTCCCCCCCCCCCCCTCTCTCTTTCTCTATATGTGTCGAGTGGAATGAACCGTGACATCGATGATGAGGTAGTGGTTGGCCCATAAGGTGGTTTTGATTTCCATCTCTCTTTCTTTGTTGCTTGGGATTCTAGCATGGTGAGAAAGGGGAGAGAGGAGGGTTTGACATGGGTATCTCGGAGGGTAAGGAGAATAATGTTTGGCAATCGGGTTAAGTGAAGCAGCTTCGTGTAAAAAAAAATACTTAACACAATCCTCATAAACGGGTCTACCTAACTCACCGGCATACAACTCATTTATTACATGAGTTACACGACGACGGGACATACCTCACCCACTAAACAAAACAGTCATTTAGGTTCATTATCCCAAATTCAATATCTTCAAACAACAAATTCATGGCAAACCCACAACTCCAAAAATCATGAACAGTAGGTTACCTGTGGAAGTCGTCGATGGTCTTATGCGAGAGTTGGTCTGAGTCGTCTCAGAGTAAGTGTGAAAGGTCAGAGAGACCGAGAGGCCTAATTAACCTTTTTCGTTTTCAATAGAGTCGGCTGGTTGCCGAGAGGAAACATGTCAAACCCGACCATTTTTAAGCAAAAATATTAGAGGAATTGTCTGCATTTTTGTTTAAATTGCTGCATCTATGTGCTTAGCTGTGATACAAGTTTTTTTTTAATTTTTAATTTTCGTATTACAGTCACGTATACTGTGTTAGAGAATAATTCACTGGTGGGCTATGAAGGTAAACTTGATCTATGATTGTTCACTGTTTTTTTCACTTGTGTAGGTTTCTGTTATTAAATAGTTCTATAATAATATGATAATGCCAAGTGGTTGAGTCTTGGGGTTGAAGCGGGAGAAAGAAGAAAATATCTAGTGTAATTATTAGGTGAAATTTAGTGGTTGAGTCTGACATTTGATAATTTAGATGTCTCAAGTTTAATCTCAAGGTCTAGACACCCTTATCTCTTAAAAGAACATAGTCTAACTTAGCTCAAGCTGCGATGGTCAACCACTAGACTTAAGAGAATAATCTATAGATTACGTCTAAATAATATTATTAATCTCCGTAATCTCTAATGAATCCACCAATGTCTGTCTGGCCTAAAAAATGTTTCGCTTTCATAGGTAACTTTGGTGAATCCAAATTATTTGTTTATCTAATGTCTTCCACTTGAAGGTTATCTTTTAGCAGCATAGATAAAAAAAAATGACACATAACTATCACCATTATTGTATTATGTGACATATATCATCTCTATGAGGAAAAAAGAGTCATTGGAACGTGATATTATGTCAATATTAATGATAAGGTATTACTAACCAATAATTATATATTTTCTCTCTTCAAGTGATATTAAAATTGACTCAATAGAATTACGGGTGGAAAGTATTATAATTATATGTCTCATATATATATGAAATAGGCTTGTACATAATAGGAAGCAGTTTTGGTAATCAAATGCAATAGAATGTTGGATTAAAAAGTTTTAGTCCGTTATGACACCTTAATCCACCCCTTAATATTGTAGCTAGACTCGTAATTTCAGACATCCGGTACAAAATCCTCTAAAGTCAATGGATTTAGTAGCTATCTTTTAGGCGTTAGCTCTTTATATTTAAAGGCATTAGATGAATGAAAAATACAACCAATATTTGTGATAAATTTTCCAATGAAAAGTTTAGAAGGTCACGTTCTCCTTGAAGTGAACCAGCAGAGATTTTTATCTCTCAAACTAGGTTTCTTTCTCACCTATTTTTTTTCTTTTATTTTCTAAATCACTTGAAATCGTGCATGTAGCAAATTTCTTGACAATTTCAAAAATTAACGAGTATGACTTGATAGTGTATCTTAATATAATTAACATACATAAATTTATTCGAGCAGAACCAATCCTATTCTAACCAAATCACATGTTGCTCGGATAAATGTGTTCCCTTACCCATGGTGGTAAGTTCCCCTGAGTGGCGCATCTCACTCCGGCAAACCCATGAGTGGTGCCTTCTACTCCGGTGCTGAGTGACGATTTTTGCCTCACTAAAGTCAGCTATCCTCTCCGTTACTAAAATCAGCCATCCCACCCATCTCTCCACCCCACTAAGCTCATTTTCCTATTTCTCACAATCCCCAAAATTCAAAGCCTACTAAAAAATCATCTCTATGATTTTACCTTCACCTTAATTCCATCTCTTTCATCTCTCCATACCCACTGATGGTCTTCATTCCTTCCATATCTCCATACCCACAGAGTTCATTTTCATATTTCTCACAGCTCCCATTGAATTTCAACCTGAAACAGTCACCAGCAATCACCCAAGCATAACCTAACCTCCAGATATGCACAAACCCAAAAACCCAGCAAACAACCTTCCCTCACACCCAGAAAATAACGCTCCCTCACACTCAGAAAATACAGAGCATGTCAAAACCCCCACCCATTGCCTCACCATTCAACTCCAATCTGATGAACCCACAACAACCTTTGTATCACATTCATGCCTCATTGGGAAGATATACTCGGAGAAAAGAATCAATCGCCAGGTTGTTAAAACAATAGTCTCCATAGCATGGAGTGCAGTCAACAATTTTGAAATCAAAGATGGAGACAAAGACACTCTCATCTTCATCTTCGCAGATGATGAGCTCAAGAAAGGAATAATCAAGCATAGCCTTTGGTCTATGAAAGGACAACTGTTGGTACTAAAGCAAGGACACCAGCAACTTCTATTGATGATTTAGACTTTAGCACAACCCCCTTCTGCATTTAGGCACATGGTTTGGCCCTAAACATGATCACTACTGCAAATGCCCTCAAAATTGCACAAAGCTTGGGAGAACCAGCCCTTTCGATACAAAACCTCAGGCAAGGAACCCTCTGGAAAGGCTACCTCCAAACCAGAGTAACCATAAATCTGGATCAACCACTCCCAAGTTGTTTCTGGCTTCCCCAATCTGAAGGCAAAGGAAAACTCATTGAACTAAGGTACGAGAGATTGGAAGATTTTTGTTATAAATGTGGTCGAATTGGCCATGAATTCTCAATGTGAAAATATCCTCCTCTATCTGATCCATTGATTAAATTTGGTCCACAACTACGAGCAAAAATGGGTATCAACTCTGACCACCACAAACCACCAATCTCCCTACAACCAGAGGAATCAGCGGCGGCGCGTGGAGAAATGCAAATCGACAGCACGTCAAAAGAGAGCACATCTATTGATTTCCCACAATCGTGGAATATGCGTGCACTACCACAGGCTACAGAGCATGATGATGTGACGCGTGGACATCAAGTGGTACAAATCCTAGCGAGTCTTCCTCACTACTTTCTCCATGTCAAAACTCTAACCTCTCCTTAACACTACCAGAGCAAGCACACCCTGATAATGACCCTAACCCTAGTGTTCCAGTACATACCACTGATTTAAACCACCTACCCAATATCCAAAGCCCAAAGACCAAAACCCTAAGCCCATCTTCCAAATCCAAACATACATATATAACCCCAAGCCCGTTTGCTCAAAATTCCAGTCAACATGCACATGCCCAAAACCAAACAACCCAAGGAGTTACCATTTGAGCAACCCAAATCACTAAGACCCAATCTACAACTCACCTCCACACTTACCCACGCAATTACCTAGCACCTCCAAAACCACTTCTAGCTAATCTCTTCTGCAACATACAAGATGACTGTATGTCATGGTTTTCCAATGACTATCACTCAAACGCAGCATACATGAAGATAACCCAAACAAACCTTCCAAGTTCTATAGGAGAAAAGATTGTTACATCGTCATGCGCTCCAACTCAACCACTATCTGCACCCCAACAACACAAAAAAAACTAGAAACTCATTCCTACCCATACACTATTTCAAAACCAGATGAACCACCAGACCAAAATAGATCATCTACCACTCCTGATCCAAACCGTATTGCAAGGAAACCTTTTTGAAAATCCATCTGCAAGAAAGTCACATCAAGAATGCAAATTGAGATTCATGGAAAACTATAACAAACTGAATTGGAATGGACTGATGAACTAATTACTGTGGCTGAGGAGTCATGGTAGTTTATGTAGCCCATGCCTCGACAATTCGTCACTTGGGGGCACAAATAAAAGAATGTCACCCTAATGTCATTTTCCTTTCAGAAACTAAAATCTCCACTGAAAAAACCAAAAATATCGTGCAACGCCTGGGTTACTACCACCAAGAAATTCAACCTGAAGTAGGCCTATCTGGAGGCATAGATATTTGTTGGAAAAAAGGAATTGATGTTGAAATAATCCTGTCAAACTCATCCATTATCTCTGCCATGATTTTTTCAGAACTTGCAGAGTCCTAATGGTTACTTAATTGCGTTTGTGCTCCTACAAGTAGACTAATGCAGAGCAAACTATGGGATGCAGTGAATCAGATCACAGACGAATTTTCTGGACTAGTGATCTTCATTGGGGACTTCAACAATGTTACTTCACAAGAAGAGAAAAGAAGGGTCAAAGCTTTTACTTCATCATCAAATGGAGGTTTTGGGGCATTCATAAACTAGCAAAGATTAGTTGATCTTTGTTATAAAGGCAACCTTTTTACCTGGTCCAATAAAAGAGAAGGCCTAGCCAACATTAAGGAGAGATTGGATAGATACATTGTTAAACCCAGAATGGAGGCTTTTATTTCCCAGAGCTACCATCAAACATCTCCTATTGATGATTTAGACTTTAGCACAACCCTCTTCTAGATTCAGGCACATGGTTTGGCCCCAAACATAATCACTACTGCAAATGCCCTCAAAATTGCACAAAGCTTGGGAGAACCAGCCCTTGCGATACAAGACCTCAGGCAAGGAACCCTCTGGAAAGGCTACCTCCACACCAGAGTGACCATAAATCTGGATTAACCACTCCCAAGTTGTTTCTAGCTTCCCCAATCTGAAGGCAAAGGAAAACTCATTGAACTAAGGTACGAGAGATTGGAAGATTTTTGTTATAAATGTGGTAGAATTGGCCATGAATTCTCAATGTGAAAATATCCTCTTCCATCTGATCTATTGATTAAATTTGGTTCACAACTACAAGCTAAAATGGGTATCAACCCTGACCACCACAAACCACTAGTCTCCCCACAACCAGAAGAATCAGCGGCGGCGCGTGGAGAAACGCAAATCGACAGCATGTCAAAAGAGAGCATGTCTACTGATTTCCCACAATCGTGGAATATGCGCACAATAGCACAGGCTACAGAGCATGATGTTGTGACACTTGGACATCAAGTGGTACAAATCCTAGCAAGTCTCCCTCACTACTTTCTCTATGTCAAAACCCTAACCTCTCCTTAACACTACCAGGGCAAGCACACCCTGATAATGACCCTAACCCCAGTGTCCTAGTACATACCGCTGATTTAAACCACATACCCAATATCCAAAGCCCAAAGACCAAAACCCCAAGCCCATCTTCCAAATCCAAACATACATATATATCCCCAAGCCCGTTTGCTCAAAATTCCAGTCAATAGGCACATGCCCAAAACCAAACAACCCAAGGAGTTACCATTTTAGCAACCCAAATCGCTGCGACCCAATCTGCAACTCACCTCCACACTTACCCACGCAATTACCCAATACCTCCAAAACCACTTCTAGCTAATCTCTTCTGCAACATACAAGATGATTATATGGCCATGATTTTCCAACGACTATCACTTAAACATAGCATACATGAAGATAACCCAAACAGACCTTCCAAGTTCTACAGGAGAGAAGACGGTTACATCGCCATGCGCTCCAACTCAACCACCATTTGCATCCTAACCACACAAAAAGAACCAGAAACTAATTCCTACCCATACACTGTTTTCAGAACCAGATGAACCACCAGACCAAAACAGATCATCTACCACTCTTGATCCAAACCGTATTGCAAGAAAACCCTTCCAAAATTCCTTTACAAGAAAGTCACATCAAGAATGCAGATTGAGAGTCATGGAAAACTACAACAAACTGAATTGGAATGGACTGATGAACTAATTATTGTGGCTTAGGAGTCATAGTAGTTTATGTTTGGAATTGTCAAGGGCTTGCCCATGCCTCGACAATTCGTCACTTGAGGGCACAAATAAAGAACGTCACCCTGATGTCATTTTCCTTTCAGAAACTAAAATCTCTACTGAAAAAATCAAAAATATCGTGCAACGCCTGGGTTACTACCACCATGAAATTCAACCTGAAGTGGGCCTATCTTGAGGCATAGATATTTGTTGGAAAAAAGGAATTGATGTTGAAATCCTCCTGTCAAACTCATCCATTATCTCTGCCATGATTTTTTCAGAACTTGCAGAGTCCAAATGGATACTTAATTGTGTTTTTGCTCCTACAAGTAGATTAATGTAGAGCAAACTATGGGATGCAATGAATCAGATCACAGATGAATTTTCTGGACTAGTGATCGTCATTAGGGATTTCAACAATGTTACTTCACAAGAAGAGAAAAGAAGGGTCAGAGCTTTTACTTCACCATCAAATGGAGGTTTTGAGGCATTCATAAACCAGCAAGGATTAGTTGATCTTTGTTATAAAGACAACCTTTTTACCTAGTCCAATAAAAGAGAAGGCCTAGCCAACATTAAGGAGAAATTGGACAGAGGCATTGTTAACCTAGAATGGAGGCTTTTATTTCCCAGAGCTACCATCAAACATCTCCCAGCCATTTGTTTAGATCATTCCCCCCTCCTCTTGAATACAAAGGGGAAACAAACAAATTTCACCAAAGCTTTCAAGTTCGAGATCATTTGGACACGAGCGAGTGCAATTTATATCATACTTGCTCGCGTAAGTCATTTCGTGCGATCGCTCTAGCAAGGATAGATCCAACCAATCATCATATAATTCGAAACTCCTGGAACACGCAGTATAGAGGATCTTTCCTTGGCCTACAAATTCTGTAGGAAACCTCAAGCCACAAAAGATGCTCTCAGAGAGTAGAACAAGAAACAATTTGGCAATTGCATCCGAAAAGCCAAGGCCATCAGGGAGAAAATCGACCAACTTCAACAAGCAGAACCTACTTTTGATAATCTACTAGAAGAAAATGTCCTAAAATATTAATTGGCAGAACAAATGAAAAGGGAAGAGCTGACAAAGGTACAGGGTCCAATGGATGGAGGGGGATACAAACACAAAATTCTTCCACACCACCATTATCATTAGAGGCAGGAGGAATGCAATTGACTATTTAAAGCTAGAAGACAAAACATGGATAACTGACGGGTAGAAAATTGGTAATCAATTCCTAACTTATTTTCAAGATCTCTTTTCTTCGTCTAATCTAGTTTTTCCCAATGACCTTGAAAGTTTGATTCACCCACTCATTTCCCAAAAGCAACAAATACAACTCTGTGTCATCCCCTCCCCTGAAGAAATAAAAACCACCCTTTTTTCTATTTCGTCCTTTAAATCGCCTAGACTAGGTGGAATGTCTGCCATTTTCTACAAAACCAACTTGTACACCACTGGCAATGACCTAATTAAGGTAGTTAGAATCTTCTTTGCTGGAGTTCATCTCCTAATGGAACTTAATAGAACAAATATATGCTTAATACTCAAGACCTCAAAAGCTAATTCAGTCCAATAATTTAGACCCATTAGCCTCTGTAATGTTGAATACAAGCTAATCTATAAAATCATTGCCAATAGAATTCGTCCTCACATGGAACAGTTCATCTCACCCTTCCAAACTGTTTTTATTCCAAGAAGAAACATAGCAAAGAATGTAGTGTTGGTGCAAGAAATTGGGCAAAAAATGAAAAAAAAAAAAAAAAAACAAGGTAAAGGGGCCTTAATGATGCTAAAATTAGATATGACTAAGGCCTTTGATAAGGTGGAATGGCCTTTCCTCCTTCAAGCCCTAAGAATTCTTGGTTTCCCAGAATAATTCACCAATTGGATCCATCGGTGCATTTCCATTTCCTCTCTGTCAGTACTAATCAACGGGGTCTCATGGGAAGATTCAACCCCCAAAGGGGTCTAAGGCAAGGAGACCCTCTCTCCCCTTTCTTATTCATAATTTTTACTGAAGTTTTGTCCAAATTACTTCACAGGGAAGCTCAACAGAGGAATCTCAAAGGCATTAAAATTGCTAGATCATGTGAACCTATTACACACCTCATGTTTACAGATAACCTCTTGATTTTTGGAAGAGCAAACCAACAGGAAGAACTATACAGGAGTGCATCACAAAGTACAAAAGTTAGTCTGGGCAGCAAATCAACAAAAGCAAATCCAAAATCCATTATAGCAAGAATGCATAAAGGCGAGACATAAGAGTTGTCAAAGAAGTTTTGGGATTGAAAAAGGCACCAAAGATGGTACTTATTTGGGTCTCCCTTTATTCACAAGCAGATCTAGAACCAAGGGGTCTCCCTTTATTCACAAGCAGATCTAGAACCAAGAATTTTCAACCAATTCTAGATAAGATAAAAGCCAAACTGCAAGGCTAGAAGGCTAAGACATTGTCTTTCGTTGGGAGAGCCACACTAATCAAGTCAACAGCACTTGCAATGTCAGTCTATGCCATGCAAGCTTTCCTCTTGCCCAAACTGTTTGCAACAAAATTGATAGTAAAATAAGGAATTATTGGTGGGGACATACTAATCAACATAGAGGAATGACAGTCAAATCATGGGACTATATCTGTAGGCCAAAAAGGGTGGGCGGACTTGATTTTAGAAAGACTCGAGACATTGACAGGTCACTTATGGCAAAGCTAGGATGGCAAATGATCTCAAGCAACTTCAGCTTATGGAATTTTTAGCTTACAAGAAAATATTGTTCAAGATCTAGTTTCTTCTATGTCCAAAACCAATCTGGTGATTCACCTATATGGAGGCATATTCACCCTTTATAGCGAAAGGAGCATGTTACCTAGTTGGCATTGGACACAAGATCAATATTTGGACAGACCTTTGGATTCCAAATCTGCACTCTTTTAGAGTTCAACTAGAGCAAGATATAGATCCTTTACCTATTCAAGTGGCATAATTGATAGACCAAGAATCCAACACATGGATCATTGGTCTTTTTTCAACATTATTTTCTCCTACCATAGTTGAAGCAATATTAAGTATAAAACTTCCAAACTTTCCAAGAGATAATCAAATGATATGGATCCTATCCAAGAAAGGAGACTTCGACACCAAGTCAGCATACAAGCTATCAAGGGAAGATCTATTTTTGACAAGTCAATACCTAGAACTAGCAGATTGAAACAAATTGTGGACTTCCAAATTGCATGAGAGGCTCAAGATGACCCTTTGGAGGTTAGCCACTGAATGCATACCAACAACAGCTTTCCTAGCTTCCAGACTCCAAATCCCAGATATCCTATGCCCCATGTGTAATTCGAGCCCAGAAACCGCTGAGCATAATTCTTCCTTTTTCCTTTGGCAAGAGCAATATGGTTTTCCAGTTGAGGACTACGGACAGATTCCTTCCACCACTTCACTATACAAGAATGGGTGCACAATATCCTTAATCCCACAATCCTCTTTGACATCTCTACCAGCAGCAAAGAATCCATGGACCTATTTGTTGCAATCCTTGTCATTATCATTTGGAAATGGAGGAATAAATTCCAATCAATTAGATACAGGTCTATCTAACCAGGACCCCTCAGCAGTCCAGTCAAATACTAAAGCAACATCAGCTCAATTGGATTCTCCTTACAGATAACGAGATCAAAATCAATGTTGATGCAGTAGTTAGTCCAAATGACTCATGCCAAGCAACAATTACAAGGAAACCATATGGAACAGTACTAGGAGCTATTGTTGGAAATGACTCAAATACAGACCCCTTAATTGCTAAATCACTTGCAGCAAGATTGGTGGCACTATGGGCTCATGCAAAAAACTAGAGTTATGTGACCATTGAAGGGGACTACCAAGTTGTCATCCATGTTGCACTACTTACTAATGTCAAGCCTCACTGGGCTATTATTTCTATCATTTAAGATCTCAAGCACCTGCTAATAGAACACCAAGGATGGGGAATGAACCATACAGATCGATTGACAAATTGTGCAGCTCATGAACTTGCCAAATGGAGACTCAAAATGAAATACAATGGGAAGCTAGAGGGAAAAGATGTCCCATATAACGTCAGAGGCAAAGTAAATCTAGACAATAACGATGCTCTGGATAAGGTAGGATGAACTCCTTTAATTGTTTTTTTTTTGTTTTGTTGTGTTCTTTCCTTTACTCATTTGTATCTCCTATCTTCAATAGAAAAAAAAACATGTTGCTCGACTTGTTTACAAAAACTAGGGTTGTTTGTTTACTGTTTTTGTTTGTTGTTTTATGTTTTTGTTTTCAATTTTTGCCAAAATAATCAAATAAAAACGTGTTTAGCAATTTTTTGGTTTGTTGTTTCATCTAATTTCTCTTGGAAACAAGTTTAAAAAATGGGAACAAAAAAAATCATGTTTCTGGAAACAACTAAAACACAAAAAATGATTAAGTAGGATGAAGGAATTTAATGAGGTATTAGATTCGATCCCTATTAGAAACAAAAGATGTGCATTTTTATGGAAGTATAAATAGTTGGGACTTTTGGTCATTTTTCAGTCGGTCCTCTCATCCTCACAAGTTGAACTGAAGCACCCTTTCTCTCTATATCTTCGAAAACAAACCGAAACACCCTCCCTTTGTCTTCTAGAAGGTGAACTGAAGCTCCCTCTCATCCTCACAAGTCGTTTTTGCCTACTTGAATGAAGCCCTTGTCATTGTTGCCTGCTTCAAAGAAACCCTCCATCAATCTCTCTTGCTGTGAAGTTAAGTTTAAAAACTCTATATATACATAGATCTATGTATATATAGCTCAGATATGCGTTATTGTTTTTCTCTGTGTGTGTGTTTGAGTGTGGGGGTATGTGGGTGTGTATGCTTAAAGCTTATTATTTTTGTATTAATAAAATAATTTATTATTTTTAATTTTTTTAACAAAATATCATTTGAGTTGTATTAAATGCCCATGCTTTTTTTCTTACTAAACTATATTTGGTACGCATTTTTTGATTCAAATGTACATAAATTGTTCCAACTTAAAATATGCTAATAAAGTGTTTGATCAAATGCCTCAAAGAGTGTGCTGAGTGTGTATGGGTGTGTGTTGGTGTGTGCATTGTTTGTGTGGGTGTGTATGAAGGATCTAGAAACCATATCCATAGCAACCCTATGCAATAGCCACCTTCCAGCTCCGTCAACCAGTAGCACCTCTATGGATGGCTTAACGGCTAAACGATCGAATATATTAAATGGGTTCCCTTCTTTCTTGACTTTTTGGCCAGAAAACTTCCTATAAATAGGAAACTTAGTGAAGGCTAGAAGTATGCTCAAGATCAATGAGGAAAAGAGAGAGAGACAGAGAGAGAAATTCATGAAAGATATCATTTGTGAGAATTTTATATAAATTCTTGTATTTTATTTTTAGAGAGAAATTAAGATACCTCTTATATTAATATCTTATTTGTGGTGTATTTCCAGGCCTAGGTAACCAACAAGTGGTATCAAGGCTTTGTTTGGGTCGTCAAATTTTTTTTCCAACTCACTGTTTTTGTTCGTACGGGTTTTAAACGAACTAGAAATCAAATTATGAGTGCACCATTGGATTCCCCTCATCGAAACGAGTCAAACCCCAGTGGCCTCGCATCAATCTGACGTCGGACGCTCTCTCACGGTCCTCGTCGGAAGTTTACCAAAAATTTCATTGGTCGTCAGAGTTTACCGGACTAGTGACCAGAGGAAGGTTGAAGACGATAGAATATTCCACTCCGTCAAAGAATAGTCCATCTCAGTCAATGAATATTCCCAAAGCATATTCCATCCAAAAAATATTCTTAGAGAATATTATGTCACCGTCAGCATATTTCGTCAAGTTTAATGGATTTTTTTCGTCAAGTTACCAAATAATTTTCGAGTCAATTTTGAGCTCATTTTAGCTCTATTTTTTGTGACCTAGGACTCTTTCCCAACTATTTCAATTATTCCAAACGCAACGGTGAAATCTCTATTTTGCAAAATTTAGCCCCAAAATTTTTGATTGAGACATTTAGAGCCTAAAAACGCAAAATGTCCTCGGAGGAATCAACATTAGAAGCCATAATCAAACTCACTACCTCCAATTATTCACTTTGGAGACCTCGGATAGAAGATCTCTTAAGATGTACAGACTAGTACGATCCCTTGGAGGTAATAGGTGTAAATCTTAATCGGACAAAAGAAATGGAGTGGAGGAAATTGAAAAGAAAAACTAGCGATCAAATCAAGAAATGAATTGACCACAGTGTATTCCACCATGTTGCACAAGAGACCGATGCACATGTCCTCTGGAAGAAGCTGGAAGACATGTACCAAGCCAAGACTGCTCAAAATAAAGCCCTTTTTATGAGGCGATTTGTCAATATGAAATTAAAAAGTAAAACTTTGATTGTTGAGCACACTAGTGAGTTCTAGAGTCTGGTAAATCAATTATCATCGGTAGAATTGAATTTGGGGGGATGAAGTACAAGCTCTCTTACTTCTCAATTCTCGACTAGGCAGTTGGAAGACGCTAGTAGTCTCTCTCAGCAATTCAGCTCCAAGAGGCAAACTTACAATGTAAACGGTTAAGGATGCCTTGTTCAATGAGAAGGCCAGGAGAAATGATGTTGGCATTGACCAATCAAATGCCCTCATCACTGAAAACAAAGGCAGACAACGAGGTAGTAGAGGCAAGGGAAGAGGAAGGAGTATAAGTAGAGGAAGGTCACAAGATCCAGGGAGAACAAATGATGGAGGAAGACCTACATACAAGTGTTACCATTGTGGCATGCAAGGCCACATAAAGAAAAACTGCTGCAAGTTGCTACAAGAGCAAGACTAAGGCAGTAATCAGCCGAACAAACAGGATGAAAAGACACTAGTCACTCTCTCAAAGGACGTGACCATTCATTCTGTCAATGAGGAGACATGCCTTCATTTTTCCAACCATGATGTTGAGTGGGTGGTAGATACTGCAGCTCCATACCATGTCACTTCTCACAACGATTTCTTCTCAACATAGGAGACTTTGGTATGGTGAGGATGGAAAACATCAGTTCTTCCAAGATCGTGGAAATTGGTGATATTCAGATAAAAATAAATGTTGGTTGTATGCTAATATTGAAGGATGTCTGACACGTGCCCGACCTTCAGCTAAATCTACTTTTCGGGATAGCCCTCGATAGAGAGGCTTATAATAACCACTTCAGCAATGGCACATGGAAGCTCACAAAAGATGTCATGGTTGTCACCCTAGGACATACTTGTGGCACGCTTTACAAGACTCATGTGAAGGTTTGCTTAGACAGCTTCAATACAGTTGAAAATGAGGCTTCACCATATTTGTGGCACCAGAGACTCGGTCACATGGGGAAAAAAGGATTGTTTACATTGACAAAGAAGAATCTCATCACAGTTGCCAAGGATGTTGCACTAAATTCTTGTGATCATTTCTTGTTTAGTAAACAACATCAAGTCTCGTTCAATTCCTCTATAAAGAGGAGATCAGAGTTGTTAAGTCTGGTACACTCTGATGTTTGCGGCCCCCTGGAGGTGGAATCATTGGGCAGCAACAGATATTTTTTGACCTATATTAATAATGTTTCACTGAAGGTATGGGTGTACTTCTTAAAGACGAAGGATCAAGTACTCAAATGCTTCAAAAAATTCCATGTCATGATAGTGCGGGAATAATGAACAAAGCTAAAATGTCTCCAAACAGACAACAGAGGCAAATATATTTGCAGAGAGTTTGAAGCATACTGTAGAAATTATGGTATTAAAGTAGCGAAGAGGATGAATTGAACCATTGTGAAAAGAGCCCAATGCATGCTTAGTATGGCAAAGCTGCTGAAGCCATTATGGAGTGAAGTTGTTCATGCCGTCTGTTATCTGATAAACAGATCACCTTCAGTACTATTGAATTTTGATATTCTAGAGAAGGAGTGGTCTGGTAGGAATCCCTCATATTCTCACTTAAGAATATTTGGGTGCAAAGCATTTGCACATGTATCCAAGGAGCAAAGGCAAAAACTTGATGGCAAGACCACTTTGTGCATCTTTATAGGGTATGGAGATGAAGAATTTGGATACAGATTGTGGAACTCAAAGGCCAAAAGGATCATTAGGAGCAGAAATGTGGTGTTCCATGAAAACTAGGCGTATGAGGACTTTGAAAATCCCACAAAGTCCAGAGCCCTAGTTCTAGTGCACAGGACATTGTTCAAAACGTTGTACCATTATAGTTCACCACAGATAATGATGAAGTACAGGATAAAGCTACAGAAGTAGAACAAGATGATGAAGAAGGTGTTGAGCAGGGGAGCAACAACCCCCTCGATCAGATGTCGTAGGACCATTACAATAATCAGAGGATAGTGTACCTCATATAGTTGACGAGCCTCAATCACGAAGATCTGAAAGAGGACATATTCTGTCAAGTAGATATCCGGAGTCAGACTATATTCTACTTACTGATGAGGGGGAGTCGTAGAGTTCCAAGAAGCACAAGCTCATACGGATAAAGACAAGTGAATGCAAGTCATGTAGGATGAGATGGATTCCTTGCAGAAAAATCAAACCTATGAGCTTGTGAAACTTCCAAAAGGAAAAAAAATCACTAAGGAATAAATGGGTGTTCAAGCTGAAGAAAGACGATAGTGAAAAATTGGTAAAGTATAAGGCTCGATTGGTCGTTAAATGATTCCAATAGGAGAAAGTAATTGACTTTGATAAGATTTTCTCACCAGTTGTTAAGATGACCTCAGTTTAAGTCATTCTCGGATTAGTATCCAGTTTAAACTTGGATCTTGAACAAATGGACATAAGAACTGCATTTCTTCATGGAGATCTAAATGAAGAAATCTATATGGAACAACCAGAAGGTTTCAAGGTTCCAAGAAAGGAAGATATGGTCTACAAGTTGAAGAAGAGTTTGTACAGTCTCAAGCAAGCGCCCAGACAGTGGTATAAAATGTTTGACTCATTCATGGTGGGTCAAGGCTATGAGAGGACTGCTGCAAATCAGTGTGTTTATGTTTAGAGATTCTCGGATGACAATTTCGTTGTACTCCTATTTTATGTTGATGACATGTTGATCATTAGAAATGATATAATAAAGATTAGTCAGTTGAAGAATGAACTGTCCAAGTCCTTTGACATGAAGGACTTAGGCCTAGCTCAGCAGACACTAGGCATGCAAATTTTTCTTGATAGAAAAATCAAGAAATTGTGGCTATCACAAGAGAAATACATTGCACGGGTGATCTAGAGATTCAACATGGATACTGTCAAGCCAGTTAGCATCCCACTGACTAATCATTTCAAGTTGAGCAAGAATTATTGTCACTCAGCAAAGAAGGAGATAGAAGATATGGCAATGATTCGTTACTCTTCTGCAGTTGGGAGTCTAATGTATACAATGGTATAGACAAGGCCACATATTGCCTATACAATGGGCATGGTGAGCAGATTTATTTTCAATCCAAGAAAAGAATACTGGGAGGCGGTAAAGTGGATTCTCAGATACCTTAAGGGTAAATCGAAGATATGTTTATGTTACGGGGAAGTTAAACCAATTTTGAAAGGCTATACAGATTCAAATATGACAGAAGATCTTGATGGTAGGAAATCTACATCAGGATTTATTTACACTTTTGCAGGAGTAGTAGTGTCATGGCAGTCAACGTTGCAGAAGTGCATAGATTTATTCACAACAAATGCAGAGTACATTGCTGCAGCGGAAGCTGGTAAGAAAATATTGTGGTTAAAGTAGTTTCTCCAAGAACTAGGTATTAAGCAAAAAGAATACAAGGTGCATTGTGATAGTCAAAGTGCTCTGAACTTAAGCAAGAACTCAATGTACCATTCTCGGACAATGCATATTGATATTTGTTATCATTGGATACACGACATGATGGAGCAGCAATTATTGAAACTAGTGAAGATCCACATAAAGGAGATTCCAGCAGACATGTTAACAAATGTCATTACTCGGGAGAAGCTTGAGATGTGCAGAGACATAGCCGAGATGAATGTCTGATTACATTTTCTTCTAATGGTTCTGGAGGGGGAGAATTGAAGGATCCATAAACCATACCCATAGCCACCCTATGCAGTAGCCACCTTCCAGTTCCATCAATCAGTAGCCCACTCTAATAGCCACTTCTATGGACAGCTTGACTGCTAGACAGCCGGATGTATTAAATGGGTTCCTTTCTTTCTTGACTTTTTGGCCAGAAAACTCCCTATAAATAGGAAGCTTAGTGAAGGCTACAAGTATGCTCAAGATCAATGAGGAAGAAATAGAGAGAGAGAGAGATCTCATTTGTGAGAATTTTGTATAAATTCTTGTATTTATTTTCAGAGAGAAATAAAGATTCCTCTTCTGTTTGTATCTTGTTTGTGGTGTATTTTCGGGTCTGGGTAACCAACAGTGTATGCTTGTGTGTGCTCACCAATGGCTTTTCCAAGGCTTTCTGAGTTGTTTGTGGATAGAATTATTTGGCAGCACACTTCTATCGGTGAGCAGATGTGTCTTATGCAATGTGGCGACTGAGTCAGCTTCTCATCTCTTTATTAGCTGCAAGTATGCAAGTGCTATATGGCTTAAACTTTCAGAACTGTTGGGACTTCAGGTCATTGCTACTGAAGAGCCAATTACAAGGCTCATAAGGCTTATTCAAATAAGGTCAAAAGCTACATCGTAATTTTATTTTTATGATAATAATGCATCATTAGAGGCTGCAGGTTTTTAATGTTGAACTTAAAGCAATGGACTCAGCTCAAGCAACATCTTTACTTCAGTGACTCAATGTGGTTTCAGCAACTTCCATCTCTACGCAAGTTAAGTGGATTAGCTGGAAACTACCTTCAACAGAACTGCTTAGGCTGAATATTGATTGGCCATCTCCCCATTTTGAATTCTCCTTGAAGCTTGCAGTTTTTGCGCAGTGCTATCTCTACTGGATAGGCATTCTGCCTTGTCCAGACCTATGAGGCAGTAGGATTATTCTATTTATCTCTTATGTTTGAAATTTATTGTAACAACATGAATTTTCAAAATTTTCCAATCTTGAATTTAGATGCATTTAGGGGTAGGGCTCATATGTCCCCCCCCCCCCCCTACCCAAAAAAAAAAAAAACTAGGTGTAATTTTTTCTAGAAATTAATAAAATCCTCCCTCATACCGTCAAGGTATTTTTACTAGTTATTGAGATTTTAGTTAAGTGATATAACTTATTAATGTGTGTATTTGGTAGTATGTTGAACAATATGGTGTGTGGCTATGATTAATGATGTATGTAAAACATTTATCTTGCTATAGGTGTTATTTGATGAATTAGTGGATGTGTTGGGATAAAGAATTTTAATTTGTATTTTATTATATAAGATATTATAAAGCTAATATTTAGGATATAACTTGAAGTGATTAACAAATATGTCTTTTTGTTTTTATTTTCATAATTTAGTAAACACAAATGACTCTCAAACGTGTTTTTTGTTTTCAGTATTTACTACAAAACAAAACAAAAATTATCTCTGTTTTTAATTTTTTTTAAAACACGAAAACAAAAATGTTATCATACAACCCCTAAAAATTCTGATCAAATACAAGTCATGATATAATTTGAACGAGTCAAAATGAAGGCAAACATGAGTCAACCTCGAACTTTTCGAATAATTTGAAAGCCCAACCAACTGGCTTAAGCTTTTCTTTCACAAAACACAAGGAGGGCAAATAATCCAATGAGCCCGAACAAACTCGAGCTGAGTTTGTCAAGCTCATTTTTTTTAAACGAACTTAAGAAATTGTTCAAGTTCGTCTCATTTTAAAAAAATCAATCTAAGCGAGTCAAGCCTAAACGAGTTCAAAATGAGTCAAATTTGAGTCGAGCCTGAGTATTTTGCACATAAATAAATCGTACCGAACTTGAACGAATCCAAAACAAGCTAAGCTCGAATAGCTCAGCTTAATTATCAATCTTAGCTACAAGTGTTAGAGCATCAAATTCAAAACTAATTAGTAATGGGTGAAGACCCCGGCCAAGCATATAAATCAAATCTTAAACGATCCTAATCTTGAACGATCCACAAGTGTTCGGATGCAAATGTTAAACACTTCGTTATTTTAAACTCCAATCTTTGACTTGCATTAATTTAGTCGCCAAATGTTTGATTTTGTGTTTAATTGGTACAATCATATGCTTTTGTGAACATGATAAAAGTATGTTATTTTATTTTGCGTACAGAAAGACTATTTTCGTAACTCAAATTCGTGACACTCAAAATATAAAAGAGTAAAATTATTACTGGGTTTAGGCCTACCCCATTTAAATGTGCACTTATACACGATGATAAATTCAATCAAAGGTCGAATTGAGAACTCGATCACCACCTCCATCAGGTTGAAGGGTTTATTAATGTAATTTTCAACCATATGTTCAATTATATGACACAAATGTTCATTCGACATCAGATTTTGGCTATGTGACCCACACGTTGATTGTAATAATTCATGACTGGCAAGTAGAGGTAGCAATCTTAACCCATTATTCATTAATTTGTCCAATTTGTCCATAAATAAATGGGTTGGGTACCTATATTAATTAATATGGGTTCTAAATGAATTGAGTAATATGATTCATTTTAATTAAACGGGTTAATATGAATTATAAATGGGTACCTATTAGGTTAAGTATTTATCTTTTTATTAAATAATACAAATAATAAAATTAAATAAATATATTAATATATCAAAAAATACACACATATACACTAATACATCAAAACATACACACACTAATACACCACCCACGACCTGTGGGTTAACCCATGGGTCAACCCACAACCCCCATGGGTCGACCCACAAACCAACCCATTGCACACAATCAACCCGATCCATTGTGTGTGTTTTTTTTATTAAATGTGTTTTAGTTTTTGTGTTAATATACATGTGTATTTTTTGGTGTATTAGTATGTATATTTTTAGTGTATTAGTTTGTGTGTGTTTTGGTGTATTAGTGTGTGTGTATGTTGTATTTTTGTGTACTACTAATGTGTGTGTTTTGGTATACTAATATGTGTCTTATGCTCCGTTTGGCAGGAATTATAGAAAGTAAGAAGGATGAAAAATAGGAGAGATACACTTTCTATCTTTCAAGGATGGAAAGTAGGAATTATACACTTTCTTTCCTTTGTGTTTGGTTGGATGGATGGAAAATAAAAATTACTAATTTTTATTTATTTATTTTATTTTGTGATGGCTAACATCAAGGTTGACAATCGAGTCGTGTCGTATCAGATTCATATTGAGTCACAAAATTATGAGTCTTTTATATTTCTTATTCACGTGTCAAGTCATTTTCAAATTCGTGTCGAGTTATAATCAAGTTCGTGTTATAAAATTCGTGTCGAGTTCGACTCGTATCATCGTGTTGATTCAAAATGATTTTTTTATTTTTTTATTATTTATATATATATATATATATATATATATATATATATATATATATATATATATATATACATATTTTATCATTGTATTTTTATATAAAATTAATGTATACATAATATATATACAAATAAGATACATCTCAACACAAATAATTAATTTTTCATCCATTTTTCGTCCGATTTTAGAGGGATTGATTTTAGTGACTAGGAAGGAAAGTTAATTCATCCATTTTTTCATCCTTCCTATTTTGCATCCTTACCAAACATAATGTTTTATTTATCCCTTCAACTTTTCATCATTCGAACTTTTCATCCTTCCATTTTTCCATCATACCAAATGGAGCATTAAGAATTTTAATAATTTAATAGGTTAATCGATTTAACTCAATCTGTTATAAACTCAACTAATTATAACTCATTTACTACGTGAGTGAAAAATAAATTGAATTTATTTTAGGTCAATCCAATTTAACTCAACTCATAACAAACTCAATCTACCCATTTGTCACCTCTACTGACAGGTAAAGATAGATTCAATAATACTACTTAGACTTAATTTGTTGATTTGTAATTTATCGTAACCATTAGATTGATAGCAGATCCCAATAAAAATACTAGCGTCCACTATCAGTTCAATCATGAAACGAAGAAGAAACTAAACCACTGGATTGACACCCTAATAGTGGTATCTTTGCTACAGGCTGTGAAATCAGATTGTTGTAGTTAAATACCTGCTAGTTTGGCTCTACTTAGCTTTCATAGAGCGATTTAGACAATAAAAATAATTCATTTTTCGTCGGTTTATCCAAAGTAGGTAGCAGTTGTAGAAAGTTGATTTGTATTAAACAATAAAAAGGCTCTTTGTTCCTTGATGTAAACGGCCCATGTGCGTTGTTGAAAACTATAAAACGGAGTCCACAAAGAATTGCTTTTATTTCTAAGTTGAATGTACACCTTGCAACTTTCAATAACAATTCTGCATTATTGCTCTATTTACAAGAGAATTTGTTTTGACAGGGAAACCACCTGACTAAAAAGGTATATTACTAACCTTTTTTGTTTAGTGGGCCCTTTTCACTGATACATTATATCATAACTTAATAACAAGAATCGCCCGAGTCTAATGTACATACTTGTATATGCGATAATGATTAAATTTTGTTGCATATGCATGTGTGAAACATGTATACAATGTGGTGTTTTGTTATTGAATTGTGATAACACATGTCTATGATAATGTGATGTTATATTTGTAACAAATTTGTACTCGGGACAATGACCTTAGAGATGGGTTTTGTGAATAAATATTAATGAGTTGTATAAAGTGGTTTTGAGAGTAATTAATTAGGATCCCAAGGGTGCCCTATGAGGAATACCCTTTCTTCTCCTTGCATTGGGAGGAGGTGGAGGAGGCGTGGGCGGGTATATGTCTTGATGTGAGCCTTCACGCAATTCTTCTTCCTCTATATTTACTCTTCTTGATATCCCTTCACCTCTTTGCATTACCTCCTGATCATTCTTGGCCTCTAAGGTAAATCTTCCATCCCCATTTCTCTTTATCCCTACAACCTAAGTTATTAAATAAAACAAATAAAAGACCTATTCAACTTAACATACACACTTATGACCAAAGATAAAATCAACATATAAATTAGAAAATAATTAAAATTTGATGGTGAAGACAACAATGACAACCATTACATTTCAAAAAGATGATTAATATGATGGCCAATTGGCCATTGGTGGTTAAGTGGTGAAAGCAATGGTGATGGTTCAGATCAAGTTGGGTCATAATATATGGGTATGCAAGATGGGTTATGATCATAAGTTATGGTAAATGATAACAATTGTTGTTGGTGGTGGGTTACAAATTACAATGATGGTGATGGTGATGGTGATGGTTTATGAATGTGGGACATGATTGATGAGCAATGCTACATAGACTTAAAAAATAGATTTAAAAACTATAATTAATAATCTTAATTATTAATTTTACTATAGATCCTAGTATTTATTGGGATCCACTATCTACTCAATGGTTGAAATTATCAAGTTTAATTTTTAAGTTCATCTAGTATTACTCTATGCATTATGATAAGATACTAGTTACACTTGGTAGCTCTGATTGTTTTTTATTATTATTATTTTTAAATAATGCGGAGGATGAACTACGAAGCAAAGTGAAGAAAAAAAAATGCTAACCTTACAGCCCAATGAACAGAAACGAAAAGGGTCCAAAAGGCTCCTCCCGCAGATTTCACAAATGTGAGAAGAAACCCCTTTCCCAGATTTTGGTTGAGGCCTTTCATTGAGAAACAAAACCCTAGCACTGTTTATCACATAGGTTTGAACTCCACTTATGTCCAAAACCTTTTCAATCTCTGACACCCTCACCACATCATGATATGAAGATCTCCTTATCTGCCACCAACATACCCATTACCAAAATCTCTGGAAAATTATAGCTCACAAACTGCAATAATGTATGTGTGTGTGAAGAGAGAGAGAGAGAGAGAGAGAAGAAAATCAACCCACCTGGATAACTTGATGTTCTTTGTGTTTGGATGAGCGGCAATAAAAGCAAAATGCACCATCATTGCAATCTAAGCAATACATATTGCTCTCACTCCTTGCCGCGTCTCCATGAGTCCGGCATATGGAGAAGAAAGCCGTGTTTAGCAATGGTTCTAGCCATGGAGGAACCAGCATTGTATCCTGCTTTGAACCCATGAAATGCAATACAGAGATTAGAAATAGATTATCATAATATTTGTGTGTTTTTTTTGGGGGGGGGGGGNGAGAGAAAGAGATTGTGGTTTGTAATAAATGTTACCATTATTGGTGTTGAATTTGGTGGAGTTGGTATTGAAACAAAGTGGTTATGTTGCCAGATAACTGTTGGATTCTTCTAATGATGATGTAGAATTTGCAGGGAGAATTACAGAGAAAGTTTCAGAGAGAGAGAGAGAGAGAGAAGAGAGAGGAGGGGGGTTTCTAATTTCTAAAACAACCCAAGACATAGAATTCAACAACGTAACAATGTCTAGACTAGACTAGGGGACAAAGCCTCATAAACAAGTGTGCCAATTAAACGGGTAAGATCAAACGTGGTGGCTGAGGCTTATTCTGGATCGTTGGATCTGCAGAGAGGAAGGGGATGGGTTTGGCGCTTACGCCACTTTGGATCTTCTTTGCGTCTCTGTGTGGGCGCAAAGGTCGGCCAAAAGGCTACGCCTAAAGCATTTATTAGCTGGTCAGTGAAGACGACGTCGTCCCATTGAGCCACGTGGCTGTATTGAATTGGTTCATTGAAGTGGTCCCCGCATAGGGGTTTATTGTTTTGATGTGAACGCGGGATACGTCTTATTTATTATACCATAAACACCCTTCAACTTTCCATATATTACAATGTTTGTGCTGACGTTTACATTGGTCACGAGAGGACCACCCCAAAAAAAAAAACTTAATTTTAAGTAAATTAATACAAGGTGTAGTTTATTGAATTTTTAACAATTTTTAAATATATTTATCATTATTAATATAATAAACATGCATTATTATTATTATTATTATTATTATTGCTTGGTAATTAATAAGCAGGTATTAAATAACTTATTATAAAATCCAAATCTATCTGCTGCCGGCATTAAGTTTGGTGCTTCCTGTGGTAGGTTACATCTTTGCAGCAATTATGGATGTATTATAAAAAGTCTCATCCTGTAAGGTCATATCACATTTGCATAATGTGTATATATAAAAATAAATTTATTCTAGNTGCTTGGTAATTAATAAACAGGTATTAAATAACTTATTATAAAATCCAAATCTATCTGCTGCCGGCATTAAGTTTGGTGCTTCCTGTGGTAGGTTACATCTTTGCAGCAATTATGGATGTATTATAAAAAGTCTCATCCTGTAAGGTCATATCACATTTGCATAATGTGTATATATAAAAATAAATTTATTCTAGTTCAATTTGTCTCATCTATTGACTACTATAGTCTGTACTATTCTAAATGAGTCGACTTATTACATTTGTGTCATATATTCTATATGAGAAATGTTATTGATATTGATCTGATAGTTTCATTAAAATTACATCATTATATCAGTAAATTATATCAATTTTTAATTATAAATAAGATTAATCATGCGATATACATTTGGAAAACTTTCAGTCACAATTTTTCAAATTTATCACATTTTTAAGGATACTCTTTCTATTATCTGAAAATATCATTGACACATTTTTTAGTTTATATTTTAACATCATTGACACTTCTTGTTTTTAAATCACCGTTNTCTGTACTATTCTAAATGAGTCGACTTATTACATTTGTGTCATATATTCTATATGAGAAATGTTATTGATATTGATTTGATAGTTTCATTAAAATTACATCATTATATCAATTTTTAATTATAAATAAGATTAATCATACAATATACATTTGGAAAACTTTCAGTCACAATTTTTCAAATTTATCACATTTTTAAGGATACTCTTCCTATTATCTGAAAATATCATTGACACATTTTTTAGTTTATATTTTAACATCATTGACACTTCTTGTTTTTAAATCACCGTTTCTAACAAAATTTTTTTATCTAAAATATCAAAATTACCCCTACATAATTCTAAATAATATTTTTACATAAAATTTAATTAAAATTTGACCAGATTAAAATTTATTTTTAACATGTTAAACTTCGAGTTGATTAAAATTTATTATTTTACGTATTAAAATTTGAGGTGATTAAAANTGTCTAACAAAAAAATTTTATCTAAAATATCAAAATTACCCCTACATAATTCTAAATAATATTTTTACATAAAATTTAATTAAAATTTGACCAGATTAAAATTTATTTTTTACATGTTAAACTTCGAGTTGATTAAAATTTATTATTTTACGTATTAAAATTTGAGGTGATTAAAATTCNTAAAATTTAATTAAAATTTGACCAGATTAAAATTTATTTTTAACATGTTAAACTTCGAGTTGATTAAAATTTATTATTTTACGTATTAAAATTTGAGGTGATTAAAATTCGATTCGAACAACTTAAATTTTATTTTTTTATGTATTAAAAATTAAGTCTATTAAAATTTGAACCGATTTGAGCTCTACCTAAGCTGTTATTACCGATTAAAATTTACTTCAAGTCAATTAAAATTTATATGTTTTCATTTGTTAAAATTCATGTCAATTAAAATTATATTCAAATTGATTAAAATTTGATTCGAGACGATTAAAAATGAATTTTAATCGGCTCGTATAGAATTTTAATCATTCAAATTTTAATACATAAAAAAATATAATTTTTAATTAATTCAAATTTTAATACATAAAAAATAAATTATAATTAGTTCGAATTGAATTTTAATCTACCTGAATTTTAATACATAAAAAATTTAGAAAATATAAGGGGTCTCATTGAAGATATGAATATCTAGAAAGGATGTAGATGAAATTTTTCTTAAAATATATCATGGGCAATTTAATAAAATTACATTCTAGTTAATACTTTTAATCTGACAGGGAGTGTCAGTGAAGATTCAAAAAATAGATGAGGTATTCTTGAAGATATGATAAATTAGAAAGGGTGTGCCTGAAATTTTTTCTTTTAAAAACAATGAAAAAATTTAGAATGTTGCATGAAACATGAAACAACCAAAAAAATTTTAAGAATATTTTTCTTTAAATCATAAAAATATGTATATTTAAAAAAAAAATCTTGACAAATTCTAATACAAGAAATTACAAGAATCTGCTCTCTCACTTTATTTGAATTCCCAAAAACTCTAACTTATTTATTGAGTTTTATTTTCTTGAATTATAATTTTTGAGTTAATTAATATAATCCTTACATAAGGCGTTTATTTTGTAAGTTATTTTCCACCTTAAATATACCTACTAAAAGACATGAATTTAAATACTTAAAATTTAATAATATAAATAAATAAGTTATTCATCTAAAAATTTTGCCTAAGGCCTAAAATATTATTGGCCCGACCCCTCCAATTATCCGTAGTACATTTTGCAAGAGTGAATCGATAAGATCTTGTACTTTATAAGAGGTTTTGGTTGTAAACAAATATAAAAATAACCTTGACATCAATAAGTAACAAGAAAATTTTGAAAGGACAAAATGCTTTGTTGGAGTTTTTTGTAAAAATACTACTGATAAGTCAAAAAGAAAGTCTTACTATTTTATTATTTTCATTTTTTAAAATATTTTTCTTGACTCATCAAAAATTCTTTTTTTGGTTTTTCACTTAAAAAAATGAAATACAAAAATTTGTTTTACCTAAAAATTTGTTGACTTAAACAGAAAAATCACACTAAAATTTCTTCACTCTTTATAAACAAATAGAAACACGCNTCACTTAAAAAAATGAAATACAAAAATTTGTTTTACCTAAAAATTTGTTGACTTAAACAGAAAAATCACACTAAAATTTCTTCACTCTTTATAAACAAATAGAAACACGACACCTAAAAATAAATAGGTTAAGTACTTATATTAATTAATGTGAGTTTTAAATGAGTTGAGTGATATGACTCATTTTATTTAAATGGTTTAAGACGAATTACAAATGAGTATCCATTTGATTGAACATTTATTTTTTTATTAAATAACAAATGGGTAGTCGGCCCCGGACCCACCCTAACCCTAGACTTGGACTCGACCTCGAACCGTTTATGTGTGTGTGGTTCTTATGTGTTAATGTGTGTTTGCGTATTTGTGTGTATGTGTTGGTGTGTTTGTGTATTTGTGTGTATGTGTTTGGTGTTTTAGTATGTGTGTGTTTTGGTATATTAGTGTGTCTGTATTTTAGTGTATTAATGTACTAGCTATTACTTGTGATTGAAGACACAGAGTAATAAAAAATGATAAACAATAAACATATTTGTATTCATATTTAAAATTAAATTATAAATATAGAAGAGAGATAAATAAATTTAAATATTAGTTGTAGTGGGGGGGGTGAAAAGTGGTGGGTGACAGTGGTAGTGGTAGGAGACACTGTTAGTTGTGGTGGGTGACAATGATAATGGTGGTGGTGGTGGCGGTGATGGTGGTTGGTAGAGCCAATGTTGGAAATGGCGACAGTGGTGATGATGGTGATGTTGGTGGTGGTGGGGGGAAGGGCGGCGGTGGTGATGGCGGTGGTGGTGGCGATAGTGATGGTAGAGGTAGTGGTGGTGGAGGTGGCGGTAGTAGAGGTAGTGGTGGAGCAGTTTCAAACACAATTTTTTTTAAAAGTACTTATAAAAAATAATTTGTAGATATACTTTTAAAAAGTTACTCCAAATACATTCTTAGGGCTTATTTTTCCTATTAAATTTAGGGTGTTAATATTATTCATTGAATTAACTTTAAAGTAAAATTTAAAGCGATTTGAACCGTGAAAAACAAAAGTCATTTTGTTTATCTTTTGAAATTTGAATTGTAAACTACTTTATTATATAGAATATGTATTTTGATGTATTAGTGTGTGTATTTTATTTGATATATTAGTATGTATTTATATTTAAAATTTTAATTATTTTACTGTTTAATAAATTTAATACAACTTATTATTATCCAACCCCATTTATTAAACTAGTTGAAAGTAAATTAGATTTGTTTTGCACTAAATTCAATTTAAACCAATCTACAATCAAGGAAACTCAACCCAACTTTACCCCATCCATTTGCCACTTCAATCCATTAAGAGAAAATATACATTACATCATATCATCACGGTGTAATTATTTAATTATAGAATAATAACTTCTATCCATTTAGAGAAAATATTAATTATAACGGTTACATTTTATCATCACCGTGTAATTATTCAATGATAGAAAAATTAGTTGGCAAGTGGAGCCTACAAAAATACTTATTGCATGACATAAATGATTAATTATTTAATTATGTGGATCCACAATCATGAGTAATGTCTTATAGTTTTCACAGTTTCTTCAATATTTAAAAACAAATATTATATCACATACAAAAAATAAAAATTTTAATAAGCATCAATGTATTTTCGTCCACAATCGTAACACGCTTTTGCCTTGCAACCAGAACCAAATCCCAACGTCGAGAGAGAGCTCTGATCGTCTAGACTTCGACTCAACATCTCTCCCCTCTNTTTTAATAAGCATCAATGTATTTTCGTCCACAATCGTAACACGCTTTTGCCTTGCAACCAGAACCAAATCCCAACGTCGAGAGAGAGCTCTGATCGTCTAGACTTCGACTCAACATCTCTCCCCTCTCGTCTTGGCGATTCACTTCTCTCTTGGATTTTTGGATCGCCGACATATTTTCTCGATCGATCGGAATATTGCACAAACTTCTTCAAGTCATGTTCAAGTCCTTCTGGTAATTAATCTATCCTCCCTCCTAAATTAGGGTTTTGTACGCCTATAGTTGAGAAATTCCTTGCTTTTAAGGCTTTGGATCATATACGGTTTGTAAATTTTCCATTGGGGTTGTAGAGTCTAGGTTTCTGATTTTTTTATGTTTGGTAATATTGATTTTGTGCTCCATAAAGCTTTGTTTTTTCAACTGCTGGTGTTATTTTGTTGATTTTGTGCACCGTTGAGAATTGCTGGGTTGTGATATGGTATAATTTCTTTATTGATTTTTTGTTTATATTTTTATTTGAAGTGTCCTATATTCATATATTTAGGGTTTGTATGGATAACTTTGTGTGCGATTGCACTTGGGTCATTTGGATTTTTATGATTTTTAGCAGCTAATGAAGGTTGGGTTACTGGATCATCAGATTTGACGTTATTTATCTTTGGTTCTGTGAATTTACCTTAGTTAATGGCACTGGCAGTATGGAAGTGAATTGAGGCTGTAAAAGTGTTTGTAGCCCTGCTGAAAAATAGAGAAAATAATACTTTTGTAGATTTCTGATTGAATTTACTGCGTGTGTATTTGGGGTCAGCATCAAATATGNCTGTAAAAGTGTTTGTAGCCCTGCTGAAAAATAGAGAAAATAATACTTTTGTAGATTTCTGATTGAATTTACTGCGTGTGTATTTGGGGTCAGCATCAAATATGGAATTAACTAGTCATTGCCCATGCCTAAAGCCAAAAAGTAACAAAAAAAAAAAAATTTGTTAATTAAAAGGCATACCAATAAAGAGACGATGATAACATTGAAGAATGTACCTTTCATTACACCAGAATCTATTATTTTAATATTCAACTACTTGTTCAGCAACACTATTGCCAATAGCATTCATACTTGTGGGTGAAAGTACTATTGAATTTGGGCCCCCCAAAAATTGTGTATCACCACAATATGTTAGTTAATATCTACTAAAATCCCCTAAATTCTTAAAAGGAAAAAAAAACAATGGAAACTAATCTTCCAAAAACAATGATCTCTCCAACACCTACACAGTGTAGAATGCCCTATTTTGGAGTGACTGATGCTTTGTGCAATGGGGTGAGAACATGTTTGTGTGCCATTGAAATTTGAAAATATAGAAATTACATAATGAATCAATTCTTGCAAAAGCCATAAATTGCATCCTTTGTAGTTTTACACCTCTAACAGGTATTTAAATAATAAAGGAGTAGCCCATTATTGAGTTGATTGATTACGTAGTGCTTGTAATACTTGTGCCTAAAGACATTATTTAATAAAAAAAAAAAAACTTAAATTCACATAGCTTGAATCCTATGAAACTCTCTTTTTTAATTAAATCCACTTAGGGGCCACTTTTATTGCTAATCTAACTTTCCCCTAAAGGCACTGTGTAATATAACAAAAAAGATTTATTATATAACAGAGGAATAACTAATACCCGTGTCTAAAGACACTATATAACAAATATATTCAACAATTAAAATATGCATTTGCAAGAGAAAAGTGACACACATATTGCATTTAGGTAACCAAATAAATTTTTGGGCCTAAAAGCTAAAAAAAATTATGAGTCACATTTCTTGATCAAAATCTTTCAACTATAAAACTGTTAGTCACATATCAATGAAAACTTTCAACTTTTAGAAGGTAGCAAGAGGAGTATGTGATCCCTCCTTTGTCCAATTGATATAGTCAAGTTTTCAAATAATCCATGGCAAGATAGAACAAAGACGGCAAGATACAATTGAATTCCATACAATCAAAATCAGATGGAAAAAATGCAGGCCCTTTACTCATCATTGTAGCACGAAAGTACATTTTATAAATACCCAGTGATGTATATAATCCAGTTACACTCGTATGCTCTTCACTAAAACACACACATGCACACACACATTTATTACAATTTTTATATATACCTAGAGATATACATAAGTCAGTGACACCCCATACTTAACAGTCATTTAATAGTAAACCCCCCCCAAAAAAAATAAAAATAAATAAATATCATACCAAACAAAGCCAATCAAGTTGACTATTCAAGCAACATCAACACCCCACTCATTTTCTAATTCTCCTCGCTTTCACCACCACACTTTATACCTAATTCAAAATTTAATTTTGAGTCTCTATATAAACCCCATCTCTCTTAATCTCTCTCTTTTCAATTGTACTTCAAGCTCTCAATTCCCACGTCTTCATATTTTTCTAGCTTTCACCACCACACTTTATACCCAATTCAAAATTTGTGATTCTCTTCTAAACCCCATCTCTCTTTTTTCCAATTCTTCAACTTCTCAACTTCTAGATCTTCATAGTTATATGTACTATTTGGCACTGTAGATAGCTAGCAAAAACTTGTAGAAACCAAACATTGTAGCACGAAAAATCAAAAAATTGATAACCATAACTCAATAAACCCAATAATTAGTTGAGTGAAACTCCAGAAAAATCTGAACAGAGGAATTATATATACATAGGAAGTTGTAAGAGGCTCAATTTGACACTGAATCTCTATGCCACTAAATATAGTTGAGCAAAGATGACAAAGAGTAAGATAATGTCTCCAATAAAAAATTCAGACCTCCTATCCCTAAAAAACAATTGGGTCATTTCTTGAATACTATGAATTCTTAATAATCCAATCGTCCATCTAGGGTTTCCTTAAAATATAAGGTTTCCCTTAAAATCTAGGATTCACTGGAGTGGTATAGGGCTGGGGGTGTTGGCAGACAGTGGTGGTGTGAGAGAATAATCAGTGAGAGGGAGTGGGAGAGTAGAGAGAGAGAGAGAGAGAGAGTGTTACCTGAGCGAGAGGCACTGGCGGATGAATGGGCAGTGTTTTGTGGTGAGTCGAATTAGGGGTTGGCCAATGTTGGGGCTAGAGTGGACGTTCGCTGGATTAGGGGGAAAGAGAGAAGAGGCAGAGAAGGAGGAGAGAGGGAGACATACCTTGAGGGTGGGTCTGTGATGTTGAATATGGACTGTGGAGAAGGGAGAGAGGATCTAGTTCGGGAAGGGGGAAAACAGAGACGAGAGAGAAAGAGAGATGGGGAAAGTGTAAGGATGGTGGGAGCTGGAGAATAAAATAAACAGAGAGAGCAGGGAGGAGGGAGTTTGGGCTTGTGGAGGAGGGAGGAGATAGAATGGACATGAGAGACTGGGCCAGTAATATGGAATTTTGTGGGCGGGAACTCAAATTTTGGGGAGTGATTCTCAACCATTATATTGCTTTTTATATGTTTTGAAATGACCTTAACTATGGAAAGCAAAAGTCATTTTTCATGTTTTTAGGGATTTGAATTCCCTTGTACGTTATTACATAGATAGTTGACGGACCTCTATTTATCTTGATTAATTATATCAGTATTTGCACANAATTCCCTTGTACGTTATTACATAGATAGTTGACGGACCTCTATTTATCTTGATTAATTATATCAGTATTTGCACACTACTGTGTTACAAAGGTAGGATAAGTGAGTGAATTGTGTTTTCATAACTGGTGATGAGGAGTGAGTATGTGTCCTCTACTTCTCTTGGACTTTTCATGTATATTATCGTGATCTAACCGTGTCTACCTATAGGGGTTCACAAGAGCAACAGGATCAGTCACGTCCACAGGAAATTCGTGCAGACTCGTGGTATCCTCCATCTGTAGTAAGCTCCCCAAGCTCTTCCCGTCCCTCAACGCCGGGTAGCAGTGCATCTAGCGGCTTTGGTCTTCAAAGGCCTGGTGATAGGCCACCCTCATTATCTCATGTTTCACCTGCAGAGGCTGCGGGCATTATTTCCCTATTAAAAGACAAGAGGTCAGGCTGTGATATTGTGAATCCACCGTATCATGTGTTTGTAAGGGACAATGTTTTTACAACAATGTCATACTGGAAGTGTTATACACAATCTTTGATGTTGGGGACTGGGGAGTGTCTTAAACATACTAGAATTTACATTTTACTGGAGAAGAAATGTAGTTATGCTCTTCCATTGCCCTTAGAAAGCATATTATCAACAGTTTATTTTGGGGTATAGTTTTCAGCATCCACTTCGACTTGCGCATGCGCACAGGCACGCTCATGCATACACTTGTATGTGTTTAAAGATAGAAATTCAGTTGTGGACATGAACTGTACATTTATTTTTGACTATACATAGGCTGGAACAAGTGTTATGACAATGCTCTATTAATATTATTTTTGTAGCGGGTGGTGTTGTTTATTTTTGAATTTTTGTTTTTATTTCTTTTGATTGGGAGGTATTGAACCAGCTTAAATTTATATGTTTTTATGATTTCTAGGGAATAACATCTACAGTAATATTTTTTAATTTCTTGTTTTCCTCTTTTAGTTTCTGACTATTCTCTTTTGTTCTTAGTGTTGATGAGTTACGGAAGCTTTTGTCAGATAAGGGTGCGTATCATAAGCTCTTACTTTCTCTTGATCCTGTGAAGACTCAAAACAAAGTAAGCTTCAAAAATATTTTCACTTCCCCTGTATCTCGTATTTGTAAGTTCTCTCTGTGGCTTGCTTTGGTTTATGGTTTTGTGCAATTCACCCTAATTGATTCACTATCTCTGGAACAAAATTAGTATGCGCCAGCAAAAGCATTTGATTAAAAATGTTTTGTGAAGCACACCAAGGGCTGAACTGAAGTTTAGATCTNCTCTGGAACAAAATTAGTATGCGCCTGCAAAAGCATTTGATTAAAAATGTTTTGTGAAGCACACCAAGGGCTGAACTGAAGTTTAGATCTTTATGGGTTCCCGTCACCTTGGAATCTGGTTTCATGACACTGCTTTTGATATGCTTGTAGTGATTATCATGTGGTCAATTGNCTTTATGGGTTCCCGTCACCTTGGAATCTGGTTTCATGACACTGCTTTTGATATGCTGCTTTTGATATGCTTGTAGTGATTATCATGTGGTCAATTAAGGATTACATATATCTTCTCTGAAATACATGCTCCTGCAGAAGTTTATGGGAGGAAGAATTGTTGTAGAATCTAAATTGAAAATAATTATGGGAAAATTGTATGTGCAGTTGCTATGTATTATGGTGGTTAAAGGCTTCTTTGTAGAAAGGAATGATTGAAGAGTTAGAGTTGAAGTTTTAGGATGTTAGATGCTGAAAATTTGACAATTTCAGTGATATTTATTGCCGAGGCATTGTCCTTGGTTGGTGCTGAGAAATTCCAATTTTTATATTTGATCTTATCTCAACACCACCCCCCACCCCCCCCGCGGGGCAAATAAAAAAAGAGTGGAGTGGAGGTGGTGGGGTAATTATGTTTCTAGAATTTAAAGTTTGTATATGTTGAAAAATGACCAGCATTCATCAGCTTCATTAGCAATCAATTCTGAGCGTCATTTCTTTTTGTTTTTGGCATGATTGAATCAGGTGAGAGATGAACTTCGGAATGAAACTCTGCAGCTAGCCAGTGAGTTGAGTTTATTGTGTTTTTGCCCCTCCTTTCCTGTCTCTTCCCTTTCAGGATAAGATAGGGGTATTCAGTGTACAATATGCTTTCTTCTGTTTCCTATTGCAGACCCACACCCCAAAACCCCTATCCCAAAACACGACCAAAAAAATCGAATTTAATAATTGAAAAAACAACATCGTAATTTAGCAGAGGCAGTTGAACTGGGTATGTTGGACCTTATTATACAAAGCAGACCAATAAATATTTTTTGATATGATTTCTTTGTGCAGGAAAAAATTTGGAAAATGAACCACGCATAATGGAACTAAGGAATCAGGTGAGATATTTTGGTTGCCTTCTGTTAATTTTGTCTTGAAGCTTCAACACTGGATGGGCAGATGTTAATGGTCTTCTGCTTGATGTTCTTTTTGTGATAACAGTGCAGAATTATTAGGACTACAGAATTGGCTGCTGCAATGGAGAAGCTAAATGAGCTGGAGAGGCAAAAAGAAGAGACCCTGAAATTCTACGCCCCAGCTTCCCTTCTCCATCGGCTACAAGGTAAAGTGTGCCACTGCAGATTATAATTGTTCTGAGCATTGTAACCATCTTTTATTGCTTCGGAAATGTAGAATTCTGTCAATCTCTAGGTAGAGTCTCAAAGATGTGTTTTTTGTTTGCAGAGGCAATTAACAAGACTGATGAGGAGTCCGACATCCTCCACAGGCAGCTTCTTGATAGAGAGATTGATCTCACAGCGTTTGTGCAGAAATACAAAAAGGTGCGTAACGCTTACCACAGGCGTGCACTCACACATCTTGCAGCGAAGACGTCTTTGAACAACTAAGCATAGCATAGCATAACTGGATGTATAGGTCAACACTGCGTATTGCTAAGTGATGCTGTTTACATTGGTACAACTCGCATACTATGTTCTTTTGTATTGTTATCATCCTTCAAGAGCGAGATTGTGGACAAAGAAAATGTTGGCTCTTTCTATGTGTGGGACTAGCTGTTTGTGTTTGTCACAAGTGTTTGCGTACATGGATTTTGTTTATATATAGTTAAAACCCAGCAGGCAAATTTTTTCCATTATTGTAGACNTTATCATCCTTCAAGAGCGAGATTGTGGACAAAGAAAATGTTGGCTCTTTCTATGTGCGGGACTAGCTGTTTGTGTTTGTCACAAGTGTTTGCGTACATGGATTTTGTTTATATATCTAGTTAAAACCCAGCGGGCAAATTTTTTCCATTATTGTAGATTACATTGAGGTTATGTTGTAAATTAACGCAAACAATTAATCATTGAATGTATATCGTTAATTTACAACATAACCTCAATGTAGTCTACAATAATGGAAAAAATTTGACCGCTGGGTTTTAACTATATATAAACAAAATCCATGTACGCAAACACTTGTGACAAACACAATATGGGGTTTTATGGTGTTTGTTGTTTGCTGAGGACATAGTATTATTGGCGAAAGTAAAATGGGAATTAATGATATTTTAGGAATTTATTGAGAAATTTTAGATTCAAAAGGATTTAAGATAAATAGGACAAAAAAGCAATTATAGAATGTAATTTAAAGTTATAGTCCGATAACTTGAACAATCACAATCTAGGCAATTATTTTAGGGTAAATTTCTTTTAATCCCANGTTTTATGGTGTTTGTTGTTTGCTGAGGACATAGTATTATTGGCGAAAGTAAAATGGAAATTAATGATATTTTAGGAATTTATTGAGAAATTTTAGATTCAAAAGGATTTAAGGTAAATAGGAACAAAAAAGCAATTATAGAATGTAATTTAAAGTTATAGTCCGATAACTTGAACAATCACAATCTTGGCAATTATTTTAGGGTAAATTTCTTTTAATCCCTTTGTGGTTTGGCTATTTTGCACATTATCCCCCTCACATTTAAAAATAAGCACATCATCTCGATGTGTTTTGTGGTGAAGTGTTGTAGAGAAGTGATTTTAAAGAAGTAGATAAACTTCACTATTCCCAGTACATACTTAATTGGAACTAATATGTTTGTTCTACATCGGGTAGACTAGAAAACTTCACTATTCTTTTGTGCTGTAAATAAATCTCTCNAAGTGATTTTAAAGAAGTAGATAAACTTCACTATTCCCAGTACATACTTAATTGGAAATAATATGTTTGTTCTACATCGGGTAGACTAGAAAACTTCACTATTCTTTTGTGCTGTAAATAAATCTCTTGAGTCTTGATGTATAGAATAATTTACACTAAAGCAATATACAATTGATATTCCTTTTCTACTCTCTTCTTTCACAATTTGTATGGTTGTTGATGATTTTATCGGAGAACTTTGTAATGATGACAAGGCTCATCCACCATCTGCAATCCATAGTCTTCCACGATCCTTAGGTTCGGTTTTGATTGGTTTCTTTTACTTTTATTTTTTGACCGAAATCCATGGATTATTTCATGACATTGTATCTAAATTGAGTTGAAATTGTTTGTTGGTTGTCTAAATTGGGCTGCAATTGTTAAATAGTTGAAGAAATTGTAGGAGATTGAACTCCGATTGAAGGGATAAAGAAATCTTAGTGTGAGACATTGTGTGTTAAATCAGAGTTCCGATTGTAAAAAATTTGGATATTAACCAGAAAAATGAAATTTGTTGAATAAACGGATTAAATTCAAATCCAAAGTATTTTATCTATCATGAGTTAGAATTGATGAGAATTCAATCCGTTGACATGATTATCCAAGAGAGTACCCGGCCACAGGGCGGACTATGAAGAAATTGCCTTCTTAGGACTTTCTGTAAGAGTTTAAGACGCCTTGCATAGGACACTTTATTTGCCCATTTGACCTTCAAAATGGCTATCTATGGCAACAAGGCATGGACCCCGTAGAAGCTATCTAGTAGAAAATCTATTAGAGAAAAGATGAGATAACAGAAACACCCATGAAAATAAGAATCAATCAAATCATTGAATAGAACAATATACAAGTATTTGTCAAGGGATATTGCATAAATTATTAAGCACTTCTAAATATAATTTTAAAATCATCTCAGTAGGGAAGAACTCCACTACCCCGTCCCATGCCTAGGCGTGAGAAAGACATCAGCAATTTGGATGAAACACGATCCAAATGTCCTATTGATTGTGCCCTGNTATAATTTTAAAATCATCTCAGTAGGGAAGAACTCCACTACCCCGTCCCATGCCTAGTCGTGAGAAAGACATCAGCAATTTGGATGAAACACGATCCAAATGTCCTATTGATTGTGCCCTATACGATCTGCTCGAGGAGGAAGAAGATGATGAACAAGTTTGTTCACTCTCAACTCGTACATCAATAGTAACAGGTGACAGATCCACAGACAATGATCGCTTAAATTCCGCAACCAGACTAGGTGGCCTCTGCTCCACGGTTAATACTAATGAAGCACAATGGCGCAACAAACCACGAGACTCATGAACTCCCGAAACAGAAGCGCTAACAACACTGTTTTGATCATGACCCTGATCATGAAATTGAGATTGAAGCTCAACCCTATTGCCTTCTTGATCAACACATTCCGGCGAAAAAGTCTGATCGGAATCTGCCATTAACGGTGCAACTATGCCGGACCGACAAACCGGGCAACTACTATGAGCGATGAACCATTGATCAATGCATGGTACATGAAATGCATGCCTGCAAATTGGTAACAAACGCACCATGTCCCCATCCTTTAGCTCTCCCAAGCAGACCACACATTCACTTTGATCGACACGAAAGAATTCATGTTGTTTGGTTGAGTATTGAAGGATTGGGATTGTTCCGAGAATTTTCTCTTCCACCCCAGTTGCCAATCGGCCTCCAAGCTCCGGTTGCGACACCTGGACGGAAGTTTCTGGCCTCCTCCGGCAATATTTAGCCAGTATGAGATGGTATAGTACTATTGCCATGTATGTGATGAGTATGCCTCCCAGGGATATCAGTAGGGGAGTGATGAAAGAATTGGGAGATGAGGGAGGTGGTGAAGTTACATTCTCCATGATTCGTAANCAGGGATATCAGTAGGGGAGTGATGAAAGAATTGGGAGATGAGGGAGGTGGTGAAGTTACATTCTCCATGATTCGTAAAACAATAATGGGAATGATTTGGATTAAAGCTGTTTATAATGTCTGGTTCTTATGGGGAGTTGGATATGGTTGAGTGGAGTATCTTGTTGTTCCTTTCTGAAGTGAGTCTTACTACATACTCGGTGGATGTAATGCTGCGTCATCATTGATAATTTAATATATGAAACAAAATGGGGATTTTGTCCTTTGAAATCAACGTGGGTGTAGACGTGTCTTTTTGTGCATGGAAGCTGACCACAAGGTTCCAAGTCTGTGGTGGTAATTGCAACAAGTGGAACTTTGGGGGCTGTGATGCCTATATTTTAGTGCATAAGTTTTGGAATTTTGGACAGAGAGCGAGAGAGAGAGAGAGAGAGATCGGTGGAGATGGAGTTAGGTGCATTGATATCATCTTATGCACCAAGAATTTTGACTTCGTGCTGTTCATCTTATGCATCCCGAAGCACACACATCCAGACAGGTGTAACAACACAATGGAAAAGTTATATTATATAAAAATGCTAATAATAATCCCGTATCTAAACATAATTTATAATACTTGAAATTGCGCATTAATCTATTTTTTTTAACTGCGTAATTTAAAATTAAAGTAGAGAAAAAGAAAAATTAGAGAGAGATAAGAGAGAGAGTAGATAAAAAGATAAGTGTTAATTAATGAAATTGTTTGACATTAAAAAATGTGTTGATTGATATATCTGACCTTGGGAGCCATGCAAAGAATATAATGTTTTTGGGCAAAAAAAATGAGATGAATTTTGTATGATTGGATTATAGTTGAATTAAATTAGATTAATTTTGACTATACATTTTTTATAAATTGATAATTCAACTTTTTAATTAGAATATTAGATCAACAATACAAAAAATTTTAATTATAAAATTAGATCAATTTTTCTTTTTAATTCAATTTTTTAATTATAATTAAAAATTTAGTGAACAAAATATTATTATAATTATAATTAACATAATGGCCGATGGACACCCCACCCATTCAAATCAAAATAGAGCATGCATCTACGATTAAGGGGAATAGAATGTCATGGTGAGATAAACTTGAGCTGAGGGTTCCACCAGGCCAACCTGGGCAAAGAAAAATAGTTATAGCCTTACTAAACAAGCTAACGGGCTGCACTTTAAACCTTCAAGCGATGCACTGGGCTTCCGGCTTAGCCCATGGACTGCAAGCCTTTTTGCTAACTCTTGTCTACACATTACAAATAGAAATTAGAGTACATCAAGAACCTAATAAGCTGCAAGTTTAGCTACAAATTCATTTGCATTGTACCCTCTATCTGTTTTCCGAGTAAATATCGGGTATAATAGTTACACCATATTAATGGTGCAACCGTTCAATGTTAAATAAATAATATAAAAATTAAATTTTGTGGACCCTTTTTTTTTTTTGGATAAGTGAAAATTACATATAACAGCGAAAATTTTCTCCTCACACATTCTCTAGATAAAATGTGTTTTATGAATAAACTAATAATAACCCGTGCCTAAAGACAAAATGAAATATAAAATTTGAACGCCCAAAAAAATATATCCCACTATATTAAATAATAAATTTTTTTTCTTTCATTTCTTTGATTACATCATTTAAAATCTATATTTATCTATTATTTTCTTAAAAATATTGACAATTTTTTTCAAAATATGTAATCCAAAATTTTTTTCCAGCATATGTATATTATCATGTATAGATAATATTTGAAATAAAAATTATATTAAACTATAAATTAATCAAATATTAAAATAATTTGACATATGATAGAAGTGGGTGATGCAATATTTTTTGGGGGGGAAATATGCAGGAGATAAAATTCAACTTGTGAGCTATCTTATTATATAGATATTGGGTATAACGGTGACACTATATCATCATTAATTGCCACGTAGTATTACCAACCAATTATAAAACAATAAATAGGATTGGTGAATCCCACTATTCAAACATGGCAGAAGTAGTTATTGACAGTCAATAAAACAATAGAGCCCACTAAATCCACTTGATATTCTATCACTGGTTAGTGACATCACATCATCAATAACATATGATATCATCGTTACCTCCAATATTTTTTTGTGTTTACACAGGTAGAATATTAGATTTTAAATTCATAGTTATAGTTCTGGGCCTTTGAGAAGAGAATCCAAACATGGAAATGAATGTAAATACAGAAACACTTTAACTTCTTAATAACAACGGTTATAAATAGAGTCTTTTACATTATTTATTAGTCAGTGCACACGTGCGTTGCACGTTAACCATTTTGAATTGTTTTTTTTATTTGTGTTGTTTATTTTGTGTGATATGGATTATATGTTTTTGTTTTTGTTGTATGTAATGATGTTAGATATCAAAAATATTTTTATGTTATTCTGCATGTCCAAGACCAACCAAACTGAACAAAATATTTAGAGATGCAGAAGATATTTTTTTGGGCGGCCTTTATTTTGTAACTACCAACTTTTCGAGAAAATAAAGTTGCAGCAACTAAAATTTTAAAGTATGCAAGAAATCCCATCCACTGCATTTGTGCAATGACCTTCTCTATCTTTATAGGCCTTTGCCCTGTTGATGCGTTTAAACTCTTGGCATTTTCTACAGCATCTCCTTTATTACAGTGTACCATAATCTGTTCAAAAAACTTTGGAACCTACCAAATTCTACATTGCAACCTTTCTAACTAATTATAAAGCCTCAACCATGCAGAATGAATAAACAAAACAATTGAAAAGAACAAAGAACAAAGACCCACAACACACTATTAGCATTTAATCAAAACCCTCAAACAACATAGGCCTTTTGTATTTAAAGAGAGCATGTATATGTACTAGCAATTGCCCATACCTGAAGTCACTATCTACTAAACAAAGAAATTGCAATTAATTGATCGTGCTCAACATTGATGTATAACACAAAAAATTGTATACCAATAAGAACCCTACAAAATAAAATTTAAATAAATCAAGATGTTTGGTACAATTGACCTTTAAATATCAAATGACAAAAGTCATAAAACATTTAAAAGAAAATAAAATGCTAACCTAAACTAACATCTAGAATTTAAATTGTGCTTGCTATGGTAATTGAATTTCAAATTTTACAAAAAAAGAACACAATTAAACTTATCAAAGGACCATACCAAATAATCATAAAAACAATCATAATTAATGTCCTCTAAATTGATTTTCAAAACTTTCAATCAAAGAAGGAGTCTGCCTCATGACTATCCAATTCACCTCAAAGCTGTAGCACCACCAAATTCTACTTCACAATCTCTAGTGTCATTTAATACGAATTGCCCACATTGTCAGAGAACCTTTCATCTGAAAAAATAACAAACTCTCATTAACAATCTCACGCACACATACACATACTGCTTGTGGATTCATATTAGTGTACCAGGTTGTGATCTACCTATATATACTTGTGTAGAACTTTAAATCTTACCACTTCTATAGCTCTAAAACTGAATCAAACAAAAAAAAGTTATGATTATCATGGGCTAAACTTATCAGTATAAATGAAAGTTCTTTTCTTTTTTCACAGAAGCAGAACAACAAAAAGTTCAAATTATTCCATATATAAAACATACTGCCAATAACTACTAATGAATTGTGTCGAAACGTACAATTGCCCTAAAACCAACACGATGAAACAAAAAAATATCAAAATAAAAAGATGTTAAACAAAATTTGCATGGAAAAAACAAACATAGATCAATTATTAAAATTTAATCCACCAAAATTGAAAAATATTCAGGCGCATAACAAAAATAAAGACCCTGATGATAAAACCTTTCATAAATATCTCACAAAAACTATTTGATTTGCACCAAATAATATCAAGGCGATATACTCAAATCTGATTTTAAACTTTTTAAGAAGTTCAAGAAAGGCAGAGCATTATTGCTTTAGAAAATCATATCATCATACAAAAACCTATCCTTTATATTAAAGATTTTCAAAAACTTTCACAGTTAGAAAATTAACAAAATACAGAGAATTATCTTAGTGACAAAAAAAACTCCCAATTTTGATCGGAATAAAAGCAAATGACTCTTGTTCAGGCCATTATTCTTGAGAACTATTTTTTTTATCAGTTTCTACATTATCAAAGATGTAACAGAACACCAAAGCTCTAATTTAACCTCAATTAGACCAAAGAAATCATAAAATCAAACCATTATAAGAGCACAATCAAACTACATGGATGCACCTTGCAAACTTGAGAAAATTAATTGTGAAAGAGTGGCCCTGTTTTTTCACTGGTGATGGATTTTGAAATGATTGAGAATAGATAGGGATGGGATTGAGAATGGTTTTATCAAGGTTGTATGGCCAATGCATCACCCATATTCCCCAAAACATTACCTTCTGCAAGGAAAGAAAAAACATCAAGAATTTATAGCAGGATTTTATGATAGATTTAAAATTTTAGAACTCAAAAAATTTTTACATTGAAATCAAAATTTTGGTTTAAGGCATNTCCCACCAGAACACCCAAAAATTATCATTGTAGTAGGGAAAAAGTATTAAACCCCTAATAACAATAATCACAAAATTGTCAATACCCCACATGTACATCATTTCAGGTAACCAAAGAGAGATGTCAGGGGTGGGGAAAAAAACATCAACAAAATTATATCAAAAAGTTAAAAAAAAGAAAAGAAAAGATGGTGATTTGGAGATCTTGAACTCTCACGCATTTCAGCAAACATTTCATGTGCATGCTGATTGGGGCAGTGATGTTGACCTACGAGAAGAGAAATTTAATGAATGGGAGGTGTCTATGGGATTATGTGTTGTTTGTGTGTGTGTGCGTGCATCAGAGAGATGAATACAGATAGAAAAAGAGAGGAGAAAGATGAAGAGAAATGAGAAAGATAGAGATGAAAAGATAGGGAATTAGACCTTGGATAATGAGTGTGTTGTTGGCGTTGGATTTGGTGTTGTTGGTGATGGGTTGCTCCATGGTGTCGCTAGATAGAGAAATAGGCGAGAAGGAGAGGGAAACCAGAGGGAGAAAAAGAGTGTGTGTGTGTGAAACCCGGAAAAATTTTAACTTTTTCTGAAAAAAAAAAAACGGCAAAATGGTAATTTGCCATTATAGTGTGGGTTAAAAAAAAAAAAACTGGTATTTTTATAGACCTCGGATGATGAAACGGACCTCACCGTTGGATTCGTCTCACGAAATCTAGTTACCCAGACAAATTTCGTCGAATTCTGAGATAGTCAGATTTTTCACGTTTTTCGAGGTGACGGGTGTTTGATGACCCCAAAAAAACGAAATTTTTATAAAAATTTGAAAATTTTAAAAATATTTTAAATAAAGTTCATATAAAATATTTTGAGTTTAAATCGGTACGAAATTTAATCGTTTCGGGATGAAAACGGACCCGGACAAAGGACGACACTTGGCGCGACGAGGGCCAAGTGTTTAGAAGGTATAAAAGTGAGCAAATCAGATATTTGCTCTTCATTTTCTTCATTTGCTGCCGGCTGGATCAAACCAAAGAGCTAAGGAGAAAAAATAAAATTCTTCAAGCTTTCTTTCGCCGATTCTCGGAGTTCCGTTCGTCGAAATTCGTCGGGCCAAGAATTAAAGTCGATCTACGCGACGAGAGCTACGCGTGGGTACCAAAAACAAAGATTTTCACCGAAGATTCAAAGGGAGGATTTTGGAGAAATCTAAGCTTTGGACTTCAATCTTGTTCTTGAGGCTTCCTACAAATTCTTTACGCTTCAAGAGGTAGGGTTCCTCCTACTCGGACCTATTTCTAACCTAAGGTGTCCATAGGGTTCATGTGGGCTGTTTTGGGTATTTCTAATATTTTTCCATTATGATTGGTGCTATGGAAATGGGTAGGATCAATTTTAGTGTGAATTGGTAGTTAGAAAGTGCTAGTTTGTGATTTCTTGAATGTTTAGATAATTGGTTATATAAAAATCATATATTCTGATTTTTATTTTGTTTGAATGATCCATATAAAATCTTGGCTTGATTTTGGTATATGGAAGTATTTATGTAATCCCTTGAAAATTGGGATCATGTGGGCATGCTTTGTGTTTTATATTATGCCTTGTGAATGAAATGTAATATTAGCATGTATTATGTGTTATCATGTTGATGGAGTGTTGATATATGCTCTTGGATATATTGAACTTGAAATGGTTATGTGATTATATGCAAATGATATTAATTGTCATGGTATACAATGATATTTAAAAATTGTCATTTGGCATGCATTGCAATATGGACATGGAATTAACATCACATTCATGGGCTACATGCATGAGTGTGGGTGTAGGGTTGCATGGGGTGATCAACACCAACATTGGTTCTTGATGGTAGGCTCGGGAAAGTGGGATGGAATGTCCTACGGAGTCGCACGGTGACATGCATAAGAAAACTTGTGTCGGGTATAGCAAGTAGGGCTAGACACTCCCTCGGGTGAAAAACCCGACCACTTGGTTCATACACTTACCGGCGGTGAAATTCCAGAAAAGTGTAACGGCGTACGGAGCCGGAGGTGCGATTCCTGAATCCGATACCCCATAAAGGCACATGATTTTGATATATAAATTATTCATTTGATGGGAAACATCCAAGAATGAATTAGTTTTATGACATATGGTTGATTTCAAAATGATCTTTGGATGTGTTTCATCAAAGACGTTTGTTTTACACGTAAGTGTCGCATTGTGTTGTGGGAGTCGGTGTGGGCTCGGGATAGCATGCATGGGTGAGTTTCATCTCATTACTTGGCATGGCATCATGATTTTCCAACATTGTATTATATGTTATTGTTGGAGGGAATACTTGTTGTGAAATGTTGCATTTATACATTGCATATGCATTTTAGGTGATGAGTAGCCTCTGTAGGGATTATTCTACTGGGCATTGGCTCACCCTATACGGGAAACATTTCAGGTGTGGGTCATGCACCAATGGACGGCTCACAATCCGGGTCACATGGTTGAAGAAAAGTCGACTTGTGGCTTCCAATCCATTTTTTTTTGTAAAAGTAGATTTGTAATTAAATTTTGGCATGTAATGTGTAAAGGAATTGTAATAGAGTATATATGGACTGTTTTAATATAACCTTGCATATTTTGATATAAATATGATGATTGGACCCGGTGTGGTCAAGTTTTACGTATAAAATGGACCCTGTGTGGTTATGGTATTATATTGGACCTCGGATGGGTCATGTAAATGTTGATTGCACAGATTGTGTTTTGGGGTAGAGCTTCCCGTACAAAGGAGACTCTGCCCGGATTTCGTTAAATTATGGATCCTGGTAAATGGGACACAACGGTGCGATATCGATTTATACGGTATCCACGGGCATTCCATGGGTTGATGGGAAATTAACGGACCCCATGAATTTGGGGTGTCACAGTGTGTGTGTGTGTGATATGAACAGTAAAGATGAAGAGCAGCTGCATTAGGATAAAATTTTGGGCTTGAAAAAAAAATCATGAAAAATGAGAATGTGAGAGACAGTCAATGTCTCAATATAGGAAGTGATCCCTTAACGTAGGAAACAAAATCAGGGAAATAATTATAAGAGTTGTAATCTGTATTTTAGGGAGAGAAAGACAGAGTTGAGGAATGAGAGATCGCTTAATTACCGAATTTGATTGGGTTGGGAAATTAAATTTAGGGATGTTAGTTTTGGGTTGGAGAATTAAATTTAGGAATGTTAGTTTTGGGTTGGAGAATTAAATTTAGGGATGTTAGTTTTAGAAATTAAAAGTTTTAAGCAGCAAAAAAATTTCAAGAGCTAATGTGATATGTCGGATTGAAACGATTTGAGATGTCATTAACTTGAGACAGTTTGAAATATCGTCAATCGTTGGATGATGCTTTTTTTGATCTCGAAACGATTTGAGTCGCTTTTTGTCTCTTGAATTCAAAATCGTTCTACTTTATTATATAGATGTACTAGTAATTGTCTGTGCCTGAAGGCACAGAGAAACAAAAAAAATTCAAACAATTTCACATACTTAGAGGCATTGTATAACCTAAAACTTTGTCTATCAATATAGAACTACTATTTTTAAAAAAACAATAGAATTTCCTCTTAAAACATGAATACTCAACGGTTTAACACTTATTTAAATGAATTAGTAATTGTTACAAACCTTTATTTAAAGAAACTTACCTCAAACTAATTACTAACTCACAATCATGCTACAACCCTAATGATAGACCAGTGCAATTTACGGACAATGACATTTCTATCCAAATATAAATAAATATCCCATGTACTGACATATAGACTTTAACACTCTACCATTGCATCTCTCATAAATTTTCAAGACACCTATTGGTAATGAGTCTCAAGATGTAACATGAATTTTAATTGGGAGTGTCTTTTTGATAGTATGGATACAAAGCATGTGTAACCAAAAAATATTTGGTTGTCACAATGCAAATCAGCTCAAGATGGTTATACAAATCAAATAGACATTTATACAACTATTCTATATACTACCAAAGGCAATCTTTATGCAAAGTCATATACATTATGTGACATTAAGAATGCTCCCAAGCCACAAATCAATGAACATAATATCAAATCAAGAAAATCTTAACCTGACCAAATCAAATTGATATTGAACATACCACCACTAAATTTTAGACTCACAAATCAAATAATGTGGATCACCATATCACCAGGAATTTACCCACTCACCAAATAAACACAAATCCAAATCAAACCTACGACCAAGAATTTTTTTTAGCATATTTAACAATTACCACAACCACAAAAAAAAATTCACATCAAAACACTTGTGCCAACACACTAAAAATCACAAAACCAACCTATCATGTGTTGCCTTATAGGCAGTGAGAGTCTTCTTGATTGTCTTCTCCTCTCCTATCATAATCTTCAACATTTTTGTTGTCTTTTCTCTGTCCTGATCAACTTCAGTAAAAGTCAAGAAATTGTGGATATAACTTGCATATGTTTGTGTAGAAACTTTAAATTTACCTCCTTTATACATCTAAAATTGCAAAAATATATATATAAAAAAGTTATAATTATTGGGGGCTAAACATACAAGTTATAAACATTAGTCTTTTTTTCATTAAGGCAAAATAACAAATAGTTTAAATTATTACATATATGAAACATATTGCCCAAGAAAATTCCATAATACCTGAAGAAAAAAATAAGTTAGGTAATAACCCATCTTAATGAGGGATAGCATAGTTGTACGTCATAAATAATATTTTTATACTTTACTTTTAAGTCATAATAACCACGATCTTCACAACAAAACTACCAACCAAATCCTAAATCCAAGCATAACCATAACTACCACAACATTGCAAAGGCCATGATTTTATGCCATCACACAATGCTATTAAATTATAAAAAAGAACACAATTTGGCATAGAATAATCAAGATTAAAAGAGTACCTGATCATCTTCGAGACTTGGGATCCAATCGTTGCTGCTGGGTTGGTTTTAAATACCATTTTTTTGTATCCTCCATTAATGTTTTCGTCACCTCTTGGCAAATAAAGGTCATATTCATCTTCACCCTTTTCACTCACTACCTTTATAAACCCACTTCCAGTCTGTTCAATGTGAAAAAGAAAAAAAAAATCATTCTCTTGTCAACAATATCATTTGTACATAATCTACAAATCAAATCCATCATTACAATATCATCAAATTGACTACAGATCTTAATAAATAGTGAGATCAACTGTCAATTTAATGATCGATAAATCATGATTAACTAAATTAATAAATTATGTCAAAAAATTACATCTTTTCGGTTTCACTAGATGAAACATGCTAAATATAAAAACCTGCAACAACTAAAAAGAAAAGGGAAAGGAAAATAAGTATTGGACCGCGTAGTGTTGTTTGTCAATAGAATCCAACTCTTTGTAGTATTGTGTCTCCACAAATTCTTCTTGTTCCAAGGTATTTGGATCAGTGAACATAACCTGATCAAATTTATCATACCACATATGATTAGCGAACGATAATATAATACCACATCATAGCCCCAAAAAAAGTGGTGAAAAACAGAGGGGTCTAAGAGTAAAAAAGAGAATATGCCACAAGATTGATAAAAGTTTTGAATTTTAACTTAGAAACAGATTAACTTAGACCATCCAATATAATAAAGCAACCTGAAAAAATAGATATGGACATAATTGCACATCAGTAGCATCCAAAGCAAAAGCAAACTGACATTGCACACTCAGTGGACCAAAGTTGACCCCGTAAGGAATAGCCCAAAAAAAGCATTACAACAAAGGCAACCAGCATAAACTACTACATGTTTATAAATAAGACCCCAAGTAGATCAAATGACATTGCCCACATGAGGAGACACATGCATTATGTTGATGGCTTAATTCGTTATCTAAAGGTTGCAAATATGGAGTTGGGATTTATGTTGCATATGGAATCCTCAACCGATCAATCATACTTCATACATACATGAATTCTCCTTAATCTGACATTGCACATCAGTAGCATCCAAAGTTCACCAAACCAATAAGAGCATCTACAACAGGAGTGGCATCCCCATAACCACTAAAATGGCACCCCAATTTCAAAAATTCGGACTCTAATGGGGGTGGCATCAGAGGTGGCAAAATGGCATCTAGGGTTTTGGGGTGGCATATTTGGCAACTTTTTAGAGAGAATTGAGAGGTTGCAAAATAGCCGTTGGTGGCTATTGTTCCTTTCAACGACTATATTCAACCCAAAAATTTTATAAAAATACAAAGAGAGGAAAAGGGAAAGAGGCTTGCCTAAAAATCGATTTGTGTACCGCTCTCAGAAAATTGCTTCCCTGAACCCTTGCCTTTGATATTGAAAACCCTAGCTTCCCTGAATCCTTGTCGTTGGTGTACTGCTCGAATAACCCCATTGCTATTATAAGTTGTAAAGGGGCATAGAGGAAAGGAAGGAAGGGGAAGAAGATGATATGGGGATGGGGAAGGGGTAGGAAGCATTTTATTCAAGGGAAGGGGAAGACGTTATAATTTATAATTATATATGCCTCCTGTTCTTGTTTTAATTTATAATTTGTAATTTAATTTATAATTTATTTATAATTTATGGCATATTTATTTGTTTTAATTAAGGGTAATTTTATTTATTTTTTAATTGATTATTTAATGCTCATTCTTTAAATTGATTATAATTTTTTATTTTATTTTTTGGTAGATGAATTCGTAATTTGACGGTTCTTTCATTGATTTGCTTATGAACGACATCGATTTATATGATGATATTATGCAGACCAATCTCACAGTATTGGCGACAGTACAAAAATGAAGTCATTCCAAGAGTGAGAAAATCGCAAAGGACAAAGAACTTCTTTCTAAAAGAAGATAAATTATTTTTGTCTGCGTGGTTTAACACGAGTAAAGATGTAATTACTGGGAATGAACAACAAGGTGATACTTTCTGGCAAAAAATATTTAATTACTTAGAACTTCATGGAGGCAATCAAGAAGAGCGTTCGCAATCTTCTATTAAAAGTCGTTAGACTGATATAAATGTAAAATGCGGCAAATTTGTCGATTTTTATAATCAAACCGAAAAAACTGCGACAAAGTGGACACACCGAACAAAATAATGTAATGATTAAACTTTTAATTTATACACTACTATGATTTGATATTTGAACTATTGACTGAATAATTTCATATTTTTTTTTCAGGTTAATGACGCAAAATAAATGTTTGCTAAGATTATTGGAAGACCATTTCAATATGAGCATTGTTGGAATATATTGAAAATGGAGTGGAAATGGATTGATAATCTCACCAGCAATAAGAGAGCAAAAACTTATTCAACTAATAGTCCTGCTGAATCAATTCATGTTGAATCTTGCTATTCAACTTCATATTTAGGGAATGACACTGAAACCTCGTCCTCTCCCAACTTCGATAGGTCATTGGATAGAAAGGCTTCAAAGAAACAACTTAAAAATAAAGAGAAGCAAACCGGTGTTGAAGCATCAGTAGATCATCACCACTGGAATCAAAAAAATGGAAGTGAAACGATAAAAAGTTGAGCGACATGACAAAATTTATGCTCAACAAGAGATATCATTTGAGCAACACCATAGACAGTTATAAATTGAAGAAAGACAAGTGCAAGAAATTGAAAGGCAGAATGCAATGAAAATCATGGAAACTGACACTACTGACATGGACCCAATTTTCGCAACATATGCGAATAACCTAAAGATAGAGATTATAAAAAAGCAGAGTTTTAATTTTTAGTCGTTATTTATTATGTTGCTATTAGTTTTTAATTTGTAGTCATTATTTATTATGTTGCTATTATTTTTAAATTTTTAGTCATTATTTATTATGTTGCTGTTATTTATGAAAAACTATATTTGAAAATGCAACTTGAAATTGGAATTGAAAATACAACTTAAAATTGAAAATACAACTTGAAATTGAAATTAGAATTGAAATTGAAAATACAACTTGAAATTGAAATTGAGAAAATTATTAGTCGTCATGTCATTACCACAAATGCTTGATAAGATTTGACTGCAGTTGTGAATGACTTACACTGTCCCTGATCTAACAATGGGTTTGCTTGAAGTCTTCCAATTCTAGTGTATACGCATGTGACACTTCTACAGGTGAATTTGCATCACTTCTATCAAAATCATTGTTACCAATATCTCATTCATCCTTAATGACCATATTATGCATTATTATGCACGCTTTCATAATATTTGCAAGTGTTTCTTCATCCCAAAAACGTGTTAGTCCACACACGATTGTAAAACGGGTTTGAAGTACCCCAAATGCCCGCTCTACATCTTTTCTTGCCGACTTTTGTGCTTTAGCAAAATAATTTTTCTTCAAACCTTGTGGATAGAAAATTATTTTTACAAATGTCGACCAGTTTGGATAAATACCATCAGCTAGATAATATCTCATTGTATACTCATGACCATTAATTATATAGTTGACTGGAGGAGCATGACCATTTGTTAATAATGCAAAAATAGGGGATCTATCTAGAACATTTATGTCATTCAGCGAACCAGGAAGCCCAAAGAATGCATGTCATATCCAAAGATCTTAAGAAGCCATAACTTTCAAAATGATTGTTGGTTCGTGACAATGACCAGTATACATACCTTGCTATGCGGTAGGACAATTTTTTTACTTTCAATGCATGCAATCAATACTCCCTAACATGCCGAGAAAGCCACATTATTCCTCCATCTGTAGCAATCGAGCAATATCGATATTGTTTGGTGACCTCAGGTAATGGTCGTCAAACACTGCAATAACTGTTTTCACAAACCTTTTCAGACTCTATATAGCAGTGTTTTCTCCAATTCTAATGTATTCATCTACAAAATCTGTCGGTGTTCTGTAAGAAAGAATTCTATAAGCAGCTGTTATCTTTTGAAGGGATGACAAACTGAGAACTTCAACGGCATCTGTTGTTTGGATGAAGTATGGATCATGTTGTTCAACCTCATTTACAATTCGGAGAAAAAGAGGATGACTTATTCAGAACCTCATTCGAAAAAAACCTTCATATACACAAAGGGTAGTAAAATAGTCACGGTAGAGTCTTTCGTGCCCTTCAACTCTACAACGATTAACTATTCTGTGGTCTGGAATGGAACCACGATGTCGTCGTCTTATCTGTCCCTAACTAGACCCTTTTGACATTCTGGTTGTAGCATACAACATATCCAAGTTATCATTATCTTTTTCTTCAATATTGAGGATCTCTCCTAAAATATTAGGATAAATTTCATATAGCTTGATGAATGAAAATATGAAAGGATAAATAGTCAAAGAGAAATGAGATATTGAATTTATAGAGCGAATGTAATATAGATGGATAAAAACATGAGAAAAATGATCATATTTATAGAATAATTATAATTTTTTGAATTTTTATTTTGGTGGTTAAATTTTTAAATTTGAATTTCAACAGTTGAATTTTGAAATTTGAATTTCGGCGGACAAAATTTAAAATTTGAATTTGAAAATTTAAATTTTTACTTTAAAAATATATCTATTAAATTGAAATCATTATGAAAACTATACCCATTAAAATATAACAGTTAAGTTTAATTATATTTTTTAATAAAAAATATTAAAATATTAAAATGGCACCCCATTTTAGGACCTACCATTGGAGCAGATTTATAATTCAGGAGTGTCAAACACTGTTCAAGGTTACAAAATGGCATTTGACACCCCAAAAATGGCAACTCCCCTTGGAGTTGCTCTAAATTAATTAAAATCTCAACAAAATTGAAAACAAAAATCTTTTCGTAGAGATTGGTGGTGTTGGGAAGCGGTTGAGTTGTCCTGGAAACTTCACCGTTGAGAGAGAAGAAAACTTTTTTATGAAGCATTTCAACAAACAACTTATATGCATCATATAAAAAGTTGAAATGCTAGACCCACACTTTCGATTCCAACACTGAGAGGAGTGCAGTAAGAGAGAAGAGGGAGAGAGGGGAGATTTGACAAAGATGCCATCGCCGGCTTCGATTTTCTTTAGAGACCGATGATAGCAGCAACCAGTGTGGGTGTGTGAGAGCAAATATAAAAGAGAGACAAAGAAGATGGGAAGAAAGAAAATATGGGTGATTTATGGGAAGTATGGTGAGACTTGTGCTGGTTGCCGAAATATTTGAGTCGCCGAAGTTGGACTGTAGAGAGAAAGGGAGGAGTCAAATTGTTAGAGAAATTACTGAGATAGCTGGGCGTGAGAGATTTTGAAAATTTTGGGGATAAGTAGGGGAAGATTTTGGGGGATAAGTTTGGAAGGCAAAGGATGAGATTGAGAAGGATTGTGGGAAAGAATTTGGGGAAGATTTGAGAGATTTAGAGGAGAGAGAAAGGCGTCAGTCAAGCAAAAAGACTTTATAATTAAAAAAGGAATTTTGTTGGAGGGAAAACAAAATTCGATATTCATTGTAGATCGTTGGATTAATATTTATGAGATGATTTGAACCGTCTTTTATGTTGGAACTACGTTGTCCGTTGGATATGTTTATGTTTTGTCTCAAAACAATCTGAACCTCTCTTTGTCTCTAAAATTCAAACTTAACTTTACTTTATTATATAGATATATATACTCCTCTCCTCAGTTCCCTATTATTTTCACCTCATCAAATAGAACAAGAATAAAATTTATGGAGAGAAAGTAAAAAGAAATAACAAAGATTTGAGATTTACTCTACTCATTTCCTTTATTTATAGGCAACAAAACAAGAAAGATTTCATTAACTGGGGTAATTAAGGGCGTATAGAAAAAGATCTATCTCTTTAGCTTCTCTAAGTGGGGTTGGGAAAATTAAAGGCAGAGAAAAGGTTACTCTCTCCGTTCCTAAATATCTGTCGTTTTACACAATTTTTTTTGTTCCATAATATCTGTTGTTTAATGAAACCAAAACATAATTAATATTTTTTCTTCTAAATTTACCCTTAACTTTTCAATGCATTAGATTAGGTGGAAGCTAAGTGTCTTTCATATTCTTTCCTTCCCAATAAGTATTGAATAAGAGTATTTAGTTTTGTGTAATTATTTTTTACTCATATTAGAGCTATTTAATAGCTTCCTTAATCCCTATACAAAAACCTTAAACGACAAATATTTAAGAACGAAGGGAGTAACATATAATATTAAATTTTTTTTATGCAATTGTGTAAGGGGAGTTTGGAGATTTAAATTTTTTTCATAAATCTTGAAATGATAAATGTGAATTTATAGTAGGATTTTATGATAGATTTAAAATTTTAGAAACTCAAAAAATTTTTACATTGAAATCAAAATTTTGGTTTAAGGCATAATTGTCTTTGTAAGATCATTTAATGACAAAATAGGAGTGTGACATTAATTATGAAGGATTACATAGTTGTATTATTGGGGGGGGGGGATAAACGTGGAAAAAAAATTTCAACTATGTTGATATTTTACTCTTTAAAATAGTATAGATTATTATGCACTTAATTAACATCAATAAATATTTTTGACTCCAAATATAGAAAGAAATTTCACAAAAAAAAAAAAAANTTCTTATGTCTTTTCTTTGAGTATTTCGCCGCACTCCTCTTTCAAGTTTCTTTTTACTTCTTGTGGGTGTTTTATTTTTTGTCCTACATGTTATTTGGTGTTGTAGTTAATTGTTGATTGCTAATAACAATATACCGGTCTACATAAAAAATAGGTTGAAAAAAAAAATCTACAATCACTCGGTAAACCATAGGAAATCCACAGCAACGTAAATACAAAAAAAAACTGNAATCTATGGCAATCCATATCACTCGACTAGTGCCTTCCTATATTGCCTTGTTTCCCTTCCTTTATGTGCCACCCTCCAATTTTTCTTGGTTTTCTTTCGATTTCTCTTCATTCTCTCCCACTCTCTCTCTCCTGCTTTTTTTTTCCCACCATACTTTGATATTTCTCTCTTTCTGAGTTTTTTTGACTCCATTTTGGATCGATGGCGTGTGGGCTTAAAATATGTTTGATGGTGTTTGTGGTTGGTAACATTGAGGCATTGGTTGATGGTGCACCACAAGTGCCTTGTTACTTCATATTTGGAGACTCTCTGGTTGATAGTGGCAACAATAATGTTCTTGAGACAGTGGCCAAAGCCAATAACCTACCATATGGTGTTGATTTTCCTGGTGGACCAACCGGAAGGTTTTGCAATGGCCGGAATATAGCTGACATCATCGGTCTCTCTCTCTCTCTCTCTTTATTTTCCTTCTTGTTTATTCATATCTAATATCTTCAATTGCTAAAGTCATTATTAGGTTTGCATATCTTAACTTAGATTTTTGCACTATGCTTTTTTAAGTAAAAAATATTAAGTAACATTTGTTTTGTGTGGGAAATTTTTTTTTATAAAAAGCTCAGAAATAAAGATCATTATTTTTTTTGTCTAAGTTGAGTTTGTTCCTCTGTGTTTATCGAATATTTAATAATTCTCTTAAGTATCTAAATAAAGATATTCTATTTGAAAAATTATTATCAAATATTTTTTTTTTTTTTAAGCAAAAAACATGTTGATAAAAAATATTAACAAATGGTAACTTATGTTATTTATTCTTGTTGAAGCTGCCTTTNTTTAGATCTACCTTGCAGGGTGCTCGGATCAGCTTGGGTGGACAGTTAGAAAATCATCAAACTACAATATCAAAAATCAGCACAATTTTGGGCAACAATCAGTCAGCTATAGAGCACCTGAATAANTATGTTATTTATTCTTGTTGAAGCTGCCTTTTTTCTATAATCCAATTAAAATGACTACATAGAGGCACAATTCTGAATTCTCTAATTTGCGGAATATGTCAATCGTTTTGACTAATTTTTATTGTGAGAGAATCTTTATCCCTAAATTAGGCACTATTACGGGGAGAGAAACGACGAGATTCGAATCTGCGACTTAAAAATTCAAACCGCAAGTGCAGAGTGCATATCATTAGTTTATTGCATGTTTTCTATTTTATTTTCAGTTTTTTATGATATAAATTTATTGAAGTCTATTTTTAGTTGTGTGTATCCATCATTTTTGACCCGAAAGATAATCATTAAATCAATGCCAGAAACAAAACTGAAGGCTGGACTGGACACCACTTTCTCTCCCAGACAACCTATATCATAAACCTAATGAAAAACAACTGGAACGAATTTAATTGGTAACCCTCCAATTCTTCAAGATTCTCAACCAGAAGATCAAGTTTTCATTCTTTCTAAAAGGTAGAGATTGATTTCTTATGTCTTTTCTTTGAGTATTTCGCCGCACTCCTCTTTCAAGTTTCTTTTTACTTCTTGTGGGTGTTTTATTTTTTGTCCTACATGTTATTTGGTGTTGTAGTTAATTGTTGATTGCTAATAACAATATACCGGTCTACATAAAAAATAGGTTGAAAAAAAAAATCTACAATCACTCGGTAAACCATAGGAAATCCACAGCAACGTAAATACAAAAAAAAACTGTTTCAAATATCTCACAGTAGTTGAGTTTGTAGCCATAATTAACTGATGATTTTGTCGTGCCCTTCTTTAGAGTTTCTCTTTATTCATATATGAACATTTTCTACTGTGTCATACATGTTATTCGGTATAACTATTGATTGTTCATTATAATGGTAATGTACTGACTTGCGTAAAAAAAACCAATTGACCACTTGTCCTTCTACTTGCAGCTGAGCATCTAGGTTTTGACAGTCATATTCAACCATTTGTAATTGCACAAGGCCAGGACATCCTCAATGGCATCAACTACGGATCTGGCGGATCTGGTATCCTCGATGAAACAGGACAACAACTGGTAATTACTAGTGCTTGTGTGCAATGTAGCACACATATTTATCATCTTTCAACACTTAATCAAGCATGGAGAAATAGTTTATTAATTACCGTCGTTGGATTAGCACAATGTTCCCAATATTACTTAGATTTTATTATCAGTCTAACAACAATGATGGGTTAGATTAGTATATGAGGACATGATGAGCGTCGCGAGTTTGAAAATTTAGATCTACCTTGCAGGGTGCTCGGATCAGCTTGGGTGGACAGTTAGAAAATCATCAAACTACAATATCAAAAATCAGCACAATTTTGGGCAACAATCAGTCAGCTATAGAGCACCTGAATAAGTGCTTATATTCAGTTGGAATGGGAAGCAATGACTACATCAACAACTACTTTATGCCCGAGCACTACAACACAAGTCGCCAACACAACCCAAATCAATATGCATCACTACTAATTCAACAATATTCCCTGCGTTTAAGGGTAATTAGTAATTATTTATTTACTCTTTCTTTTTTTTTTACATTTTACCATTTTTTAATGTTTATTTTTTTAAAAAAATGGTTATATAGTTTAGGGGCCCGCCAACTGGCCAGGCCTACTCAACCTGCAAGTCAACCTTTTAGGATGGACCATGGCCCAAGGCCTTTCCATTGAACCAACCTTAACGAGCCTTCAATGGCTAGCCCTATTGGATTTTGCGAACTTATTCTAATTCCAAGCACTCGAATCGAATTGGTATGAATAATTATATCATTTTATTTATATTATTCTAGGCTTTGTACAACTATGGAGCAAGGAAGGTCGTGTTGTTTGCTCTTGGTCTAATTGGTTGTGCTCCATATGAATTGAAGAGGAACATTGGACTACCATGTGTGCCCCACATCAACCTAGCAGTCAACCTCTTTAATAACAAGCTTAAGGTTCTTGTAGATAACCTCAATCAACAGCTTGCTGGTGCAAAGTTCATTTATGTGAATACTACCGGAATTTC
>CAUOFW020003047.1:533280-620813 GCA_963454935.2 Ilex paraguariensis | reverse complement strand
CAAAAATCAGCACAATTTTGGGCAACAATCAGTCAGCTATAGAGCACCTGAATAAGTGCTTATATTCAGTTGGAATGGGAAGCAATGACTACATCAACAACTACTTTATGCCCGAGCACTACAACACAAGTCGCCAACACAACCCAAATCAATATGCATCACTACTAATTCAACAATATTCCCTGCGTTTAAGGGTAATTAGTAATTATTTATTTACTCTTTCTTTTTTTTTTACATTTTACCATTTTTTAATGTTTATTTTTTTAAAAAAATGGTTATATAGTTTAGGGGCCCGCCAACTGGCCAGGCCTACTCAACCTGCAAGTCAACCTTTTAGGATGGACCATGGCCCAAGGCCTTTCCATTGAACCAACCTTAACGAGCCTTCAATGGCTAGCCCTATTGGATTTTGCGAACTTATTCTAATTCCAAGCACTCGAATCGAATTGGTATGAATAATTATATCATTTTATTTATATTATTCTAGGCTTTGTACAACTATGGAGCAAGGAAGGTCGTGTTGTTTGCTCTTGGTCTAATTGGTTGTGCTCCATATGAATTGAAGAGGAACATTGGACTACCATGTGTGCCCCACATCAACCTAGCAGTCAACCTCTTTAATAACAAGCTTAAGGTTCTTGTAGATAACCTCAATCAACAGCTTGCTGGTGCAAAGTTCATTTATGTGAATACTACCGGAATTTCGACTACCATGGGTTTTGGTAGGTTACCTCAACTTCAAAGAACTGTGCCTCTTAGCTGCTTCTTTTTCTTTTTTTTTTTTGCAAATGATATTTTGTCCCTCAATGATTTTAAAGTGTTCACGTCAGGTTATTAAAGATTAAAGTCCCCCATTGCACCTTGAACTTCTTAAAATGGTAGTAATATGCTCCGACNCCATTACCATGGGTTTTGGTAGGTTTCCTCAACTTCAAAGAACTGTGCCTCTTAGCTGCTTCTTTTTTTTTTTTTTTTTTTGCAAATGATATTTTGTCCCTCAATGATTTTAAAGTGTTCACGTCAGGTTATTAAAGATTAAAGTCCCCCATTGCACCTTGAACTTCTTAAAATGGTAGTAATATGCTCCGACATCCTAAGAGAAATTTGGATTTTCACTGTCATATAAAAACTAATTGTTTTCAGGTCGTATGTAGAGTGATGAANAAACAAATTTAAAATTTAACTTGATGATGTAGTTATTATATTTATCATTGATTTAACTGCAAGTTCCAGTATTTATTGAAATTCTCTACTTATTCAATAATTGTGATTCATTAAATCAAGTTTTGAAGTTAATTTTTTAAAACTTAAATAATAAACAACATTTTATTGATTGAAACAAAGATTTGGGACAGAGAGAGAAAGCTTTTTATAGAATAAAAATGAAAGATTTAAGATATTTCTAACATTTTTNAAAATTTTGACATAGTTTACTAAGTGGGCACATTGCTCCTATTTTGAGAAATTCAGGGTGTAACAAGAGATTTTTGACCTTTTAATGGATAAAATAAATATCGTTATATCTTTGAGGCGACAAAATGTTATTATCCATTTTTTGGTTTTTTGGTAATGAGCCTTTAAATGGCTGTAAAACTTAATACGCACGCAATCATTTCTAACCGAGTGCATCTNAGGATCGACCTTACTGATTTAGCTGAGACAAGAAAATATTTAGGCCTGCAACTTTTAATTTTTAAATTCTAATTTTATAATTTTATAATAAAGAAATATAAATTGGGCAGATTGATGACGGGCCTGGTAATGCTNCTGTTAAATCTAGATAATTGCGTGCATCCATCCGTTAAATTATTTTTAACAAACTAACAAGTTGGTTTACGTCTCATTGTCTTCATGAGCATCATCATCATCATCATCATCATCTTTCTCGTGTTTCGGCCATCTCAACGGAGAGGAANGTCTAGGGTTATATTTAGAGATGTTAGACTTGTTGGATTAAACGATTATGTGTTGAGTTAAACAGGTGACAGATAAAAAATATGTAAACTCATACACAACTCGTTTACTAAACGGGTGAAAAACCTAAAAACGAAAATGAACCTTTAATAAACGGTAATACGACACGACTCGTTTAACTCGCTTAGTTTTAGTTTATTATTATATTTTTATGGCTGTCCCTAAATTAAAAAAAAAAAATCTGTGACTATCACTAAAAATAGTATATATATTTTATGTGGCTTTCACTAAAAAAAAATTGCCTTATTTTTTAAAATAATTAATAATTTATTATTATATTAATTTTATTTAAATAGATAAACGAGTGATAATTAGGTTGACAGGAGTCACTTGAACACGATCTGTTTATTAAAAGTACTAAATGGGTCAATCTGTTTACCATCCGAATCCGTTAAGGTCTCACTGAAACTCGCTTAATTCATATTAATTCGTATAAATTAATCGCGTCGTGTCGAATTCAAAGAAACCTGGACTTATATCTGATCAAATCCTTCGGGCCAAGCATCCGATCGCCAAGAGCCCACATGTTCTTATCGAACTAGCCAGCTGTTTTACACTTAGAATGTGATCTATGTACTAATGTACTTTTTATTGGCCAATGTTGGATAGACACAAAACACATATATTATATTCAATGGAAAGGAGGGTGCATCACATCATTAACGACATATAATATTATTATTTAATAAAAAAAATACCAAATAAACTCGATTATTCTAATAACTACTGAAAATTAGCATATTCAATCATCAACACATTGAATTAATATGATTTATTTTATGTACTTATTATTTTTTTTTATTAAATAGTGATATCCTATAACAATGGTAACATGATATAATTACTAACATTATTTTAATACGACATTGGACCTAGACCATGCAACGAATGAAGAACAAAGGACAAAGCAAANACAGTAATATCCTATAACAATGATAACATGATATAATTACAACATTATTTTAATAAGACATTGGACCTAGACCATGCAACGAATGAAGAACAAAGGACAAAGCAAAGAATCACGGGGGCAAAACAATTAGTACGTAAGAGACTTTGGGAGTCTTGAAACAGATTGGCAGCACCCAAACCACACATCATCACACTACTTTTTTTTTTAGAAAGGATTCACTTCTGGTAGTGAGTGGTGGATTGACTTAGAGAGGGTTACAGGCCACTAGTGCATCGCAAGAATATAATATCCCAACTATGATCTAGGACAAACAATGGACACCCCAATTATAATAAAATTTTCAATAAATTATACAAAACTTTATCATCTTTTCCACATCAGCAAAGGCTAATTAATACAAAATTTCCACGTCACAGACATAAGTATACGTGTAACAAAAAAGAATTCATTGGTTGGTCGGTAAGATTGACGCAGTCACTAACCCCAAATTTATCTACGAGACATCAATAATGCCAATAATATGTCAAAAACCAAAAGACTTTTTTTCAAAGTTATTATTATTATTACAATTGTTAGATAGCATATTCGAACTAAATATATACCTCCACTCACTCAAGGTAGAGTTAACCATCTCATCTCAGGTAGACTTAAATAACTAAAAACCAATAGACTGCCTTAATATGATCTATTATTATTAATATTATATTGGAGGTGCCCAGTAGTCAAATAGACATAGATATTATGTGCAAACACTGTTATATTAAGAAATTAAACAAATGCAACTTGAAAACCCTTCAATATCTTATATCTTCCCATGCTACAAGATTTTTTTTTTGTTTTAATCTTGTAACTTTTAGTCTCTTGTTTGTCCAAAAAAAACCATTACTTATTAGGAACTATAGTACCAATTATCAACTCCACTTAGATGCTTGTTAGTGGCACTAATATTTCCTATGCTATCTTTTTCCATGATGCTAAAGTATGTATTATGGTGCTAAAAACATTTTGCCGACTAATTAATATTGCTCTTTATCGTACCTAAAATGTTAATTTAACTCAAAAACAAAAAAAAAAAACAAAAAAAAAGGTTTTAGATCCACTCCCAAGTATTTTCAATTAATCAAAGATGACGACCTCTATATTGGTGCGACACTCACTTATACATAATGGATCTCACTTCATTTTATAATCAATGGTCAATAATTGACGAAAATTGTTACAAAAAACATATTTGAAAAGATCTGAATTCCGAAAATATGAGTAGCGTTCAAAATTGTGGCCAATAATCAGTGTCTATGCAAATGTGTAATATCAAGGCCAATGTTAATGGCATGTTTAGACCAAGTCTAATAATGTATGTTGGTTGTTATCTTAAAACTCTAGGCATAAAGCCTCTTGTGCCTATATTTGACTTTACGTAATACATCATCCTAACGGGCCTGTGTTGAAGATGATTCTAGGTTTTGAAGATGATTTTATAAGGTTTTGAAAATGGAGAGACATATAAGGTTTTGAAGATGATTCTAGGTTTAGGTAATCTCCATNTGTTATCTTAAAACTCTAGGCATAAAGCCTCTTGTGCCTATATTTGACTTTACGTAATACATCATCCTAACGGGCCTGTCAAAAATGGAGAGACATATAAGGTTTTGAAGATGATTCTAGGTTTAGGTAATCTCCATAGGCCCCAACCAAATAAATACAAAGAAATTATCAAACATATATAAACGTGAAAAGAAAAGAAAAAAAACATAAACTAGGATGACCCAACATTAGAAAGAAGGAGACGCATTAGTTCGAAACCAGGAAGGCACAAGTTAGCCACACACGTCTATACATGGAAAATGCTAAAAGCCGTCCCTACCCCACACACACTAACACACAATATATATATATATATATATATATATATATATATATGTATAGAGAGAGAGAGAGAGAGAGAGAGAGAGAGAGAGAGAGAGAAGGTCCTACGAAAGAGGACAAGGGATTGCAGTTGAAATTGTAGCAAATGGTATGGAAGGTGTTTTTTGTCCTTTTGCAACATGGCAAGCAGTACTTGGTATTAGCATAACCGAAGCCGGTTTCTGGAATAGCANGATTGCAGTTGAAATTGTAGCAAATGGTATGGAAGGTGTTTTTTGTCCTTTTGCAACATGGCAAGCAGTACTTGGTATTAGCATAACCGAAGCCGGTTTCTGGAATAGCAACTGTTTAGTCCCCTTGATTGATGATTCCTGCCTATAAATACAACTCCCTTCGCTTCATTCCTACCATCTCATTCTTTGGTTGCTTCCTAAATCTCTTAATCACAGAAGAGATTGGCAGGTACACAGCTAGTCCTCCCCCTTCTCTCTCTCTCTCTTTCTTCATGACCATTTACTAACATATTTCTTCACTTTTTTTTTTTTTTGGGGTAACCAACTAAACATGCTTTTTTTGAGCACCTGGTTGAAATTTAAATCTCTAATACACGCAAAATAACCCACTAACATCATCTTTGTGTTAAACCCGAGTTTTATGCAAGTTTTTTCTCTTGTAATTTACAGTTAATTGTCGTTGAAAATGTCCCCTGCATTGGCAATAGCCACAGAAACAAGGGAGGGTGATGCTTTGGAAAGCCAATACCAGAAAGGAGTGAAGCACTTATATGAAAGGGGCATTAAAAAGGTCCCTAAGAAGTACATATTGCCTGTTTCAGAAAGGCCCAATTTGAGAGAGAGAAAACCATATGCCACAGAGCTCAATCTCAAGTTGCCAGTAATTGATTTTGCAGAACTCCAAGGTGCTAACAGGTCTCAAGTCCTCAAGTCCCTGGCCTATGCTTGTGAATATTATGGATTTTTTCAGGTGGGTCCAAACTCAAACTCAACTTAATTTACTCACCTAATTCCTTACAGTTGTTGAATTGACAATGGACCCATTCAACATTAGGACTTCTTGTTAATCTAATGCTTAACATAACTCAAACTCCAAACTCTGAGAATCTGAAAATTCGTCAAATGTCCAAGACCAATGCAGCTCCTACTATAAAGTTATACCTGAATACACGTTCAGCCTTTCTTTATGATACCCCAAAGTAAAATATTGTTTCATTTAATTAAGTTAAAATAATTTTACATTAGTCATTTATCATTAGGCCAGGGTTTTGGATCTAATCTTAATCTAAATTGAATTATTCAGTAGTTGAACAATTATTTTTAATATTCAATTTGGGTCTTAACAACAAAATCCAACCTGAATTTTTTTTTTCATTCGAAATTAGCGAATTTGAGTTATTGTAGCCTCAGTTGTAAACCTAAATTGCAATTCAAAACTTGAAACTAAGTTTCAGCTCGAGTTGTACAAGTAGAGTTAAAAATATAAACATAGACCTTACTCGAGTTAAACAGTTTTATACGTAGAGTTAAGTCTTCTCAACTCTCTCTGACTTTCCCTTTTTGTTACGTGGTTATAGGGCTTATGTGTTTTTCATGAACTAATGCAGTTGGTAAATCATGGCATCCCCAACAATGTTATAAGCAACATGATCGATGCGGGTGGAAGGTTTTTTGAGCTCCCTTTGGATGAGAGAGAAAAGTACATGTCTTCGGATATAACTTCGCCAGTTCGATGTGGAACAAGCTTCAGCCAGACCAAAGATGGTGTCTTTTGCTGGAGAGACTTTTTGAAGTTATCCTGTCATCCTTTATCAGATGTCCTTCCTCGTTGGCCTTCTTCTCCCGTGGACTTTAGGTAAACCCTCACTACCAATTCTCTCCTCTCTCTCTCCTCCCACACACACGCGTACAAAAGAAAGGAGCTAGCCACACTCGCGTGAACTATTTGGCATGCGAGGGCAGAGCAAGAAACTAGTTACGCGTTGCAACGACTTATTTGGTTCGTCTAGGCAGGTGGCGCAATTAATTTAAGAGTATGTTTTATGAACTTAGATTTAAAAATTTTAATTGTACTCTCTCTAATTTGCCATATCTTTAAAAATACCACTTTTATTTTTTAATCTATTAAATTAAAAATATTAACTAAAATATAATTTTACTAAATTGTCTATGATATATTTGAGGACAAACTTCATCAATACCTCCTCTAGCTAAGCATATCTTTAATGATGCCCCATATGTTTTCTAATTTTTTTNATGATATATTTGAGGACAAACTTCATCAATACCTCCTCTAGCTAAGCATATCTTTAATGATGCCCCATATGTTTTCTAATTTTTTTTTACGTATTAAAATTCGGGTTAATTAAAATTTGATTCGTGCTAATTAAAATGTATTTTTTATGTATTAAAATTCGAGATGATTAAAAATTATATATTCTTACGTATTAAAATTTGAGCCGATTAAAATTCTATTTGAGCCAATTATAAATGAGTTTTAATTAACTCAAATCAAATTTTAATCAATTTACATTGAATTTGAATCGTCCCAAATTTTAATAAATAAAAAAATATAAATTTTAATGAATCAAATTTTAATTGACATGAATTTTAATAAATAAAAAAAATATAAATTTTAATGGACTCGAAAGCAAATTTTAATCGGTACTAACATTTTGGGTAGAGGTCAAATCAAATCGAATCGAATTTTAATACGTAAAAAAAATTTAATAGGCTCAAATTTTTATACGTAAAAAAAATTTAATCAATTCAAATCGAATTTTAATCGGTTCAAATTTTAATATTTAAAAAAATAAATTTTAATTAACTCGAAATTAATATTTAGAAAAATAAATTTAAATCCGTTTGAATTTTAATAAAATTTTGTGTAGAAATATTGTTTAGGGTTTATGTAGGGATATTTTTAGTATTTTAGAAGAATTTTTTTGTTAGAAATAACAGTTTAATGGTAGGGAGTGTCAGTGATGTTTAAATATAAACTAGAAGGTGTGTCAATAATATTTTTGATNTTTTTTTGTTAGAAATAAAAGTTTAATGGTAGGGAGTGTCAGTGATGTTTAAATATAAACTAGAAGGTGTGTCAATAATATTTTTGATAATAGAGAAAGTGTCCTTAAAGATATAGTAAACTAGAAGGGAAATGACTAAAAATTTTCCTTAATTTGATTAGATTAATCCAACGAAGCCTAATTTTAAAAGATGTTAAAGAACTGAATTTGGATAAGATGTTTGACTCGTGAGCAAATGCCAAGATTTGTTGTAAATGGATGAGCTGATTTTGCAAACAAACTAGCATTGGGACTCACTTTTGTTCATTTGCAGTCTTAGTTATTTCATCTTTATACTACGAAAAATAACAATTGCTTATTGCTACATCTATAACATATTTATCTAATGACAATCTTAATTGATTTTTGTAATACTAAAACAGGAAATTGGTGGTTACCTACGCAAAAGAAACAAAACTCTTGTTCCTAATGCTAGTGGAAGCCATTCTTGAGGGTCTTGGAATAACAACCACAGAGAACAAGACAAGAGAAGAAGATGAAGAAACATTAAAAGAATTCCAAGATGGAAGCCAGCTAATGGTTGTCAACTGTTACCCACCATGTCCACAACCTGATTTGACACTAGGAATGCCTCCTCACTCTGACTATGGCTTCCTCACACTTCTCCAACAAGATGAGGTTGAGGGTCTGCAGATTCAGTTCCAAGAAAAATGGGTCACCATTAAACCTATCCCCAACTCTTTTGTGGTCAATGTTGGTGATCACCTTGAGGTGAGTTCATCTTATTGTGTTCTAAATTTAGTGACATCNGTTACGTTGTTAACGGTGATCGTTGACTTACAAAAATATTCCTAAGTATTTTATAGGATAAATTTTATCCACACCCCGTGTAAATAGACTTAATTTTAACAACACCCCTTCCTGATTTTAAATTTTTAATACACTCTCTGTTAGTTTTATTATATTAGCCTTTAAGTTTATCAATTTAATATTTAATTTTATCAAATTAATATTTTTTATTTAATTTAAAGTAAATTAACATTTCATCTTATTAAATCAATACAAAATTGATATTTAATTTTATCAAATTAGCATTTAGTTATGTTAATTTAATATTTAATTTCATCAAAGGAATATTATTTCTTTAATTTAACATTAAATTATTATTTAATTTCACCAAATTAACACCAAATTGAGGTTCAATTTTATTTAATAAAAATTTGATATATTAAATAAAATATTAAATTCTACTAATTCAACATAAAACCTTTCAAATTAATGTTATTTATTTAATTTAACACCAAATGAACATTCAATTTCATTAAAGTAACAATTAAATTTATTTAATTAACATTAAATTTTATCAAGTCAATACTAAATTAATATTTAATTTTATTAAATTAAAATTTATCAAATTAAGATTAAATTTATTCAATTAATATTAAACTTTATCAAATAATATTTAAATTTTATACATGAATGATGATGCGTGAAGAATGGTAAAGTGACGTTTAGCATGACAAACAATAGTAGAAGAGTTAGAAATAGATGAGATTTTGGCATTAACTTTATCAAATGTAATTTTTATTATAAAACTTTTAACTATAAAAAATATAAAAACTCAATTATATAACCAAATGAGTGATAATGTGATGATTAATATTAAAACAAAATTATCATGCAACCCTTTAAAATGATACCAATTCATTGGAATAATATAATAATAGAATTCACGTTTGTTGGCTGACTAGAGCATGTATAATGGGGAAATGATTGATGGTAATTTAGTCTATTACTTAAAAAACGCTTCTTAATTACGAAGGAAATTCTTTCTTAATCTAGAGAGTTTCTTTTATAACAAAGGGTAATTTTGACATTTTTATAAAAATATTTAGTCAAATCATTATGTTATCTACTAGCAGAGGCAAAAGTTACAGTTAAAGGGGTCTTATTGATTGAAAATATATACTAAAAGAGTGTGTAGAGAAGTTTCAAAATTAGGAGAGGNGCAAAAGTTACAGTTAAAGGGGTCTTATTGATTGAAAATATATACTAAAAGAGTGTGTAGAGAAGTTTCAAAATTAGGAGAGGGTGTCATTGAATTTAGACTTAATTATAAAGGGTATGGATGAAATTTTTCCCAACATAAACCTATCATTAGGAGCGTCAAACATGTCAAGTTAAGGAGTTACATGTCAGGTTAAACGAGTGATAAATGAAAAATAAGTAAACTCGTATACGACATGTTTAATAAACAGAACATTATAACATGAACTACTTCCACTACCAATAACCGAATGACGGAGGGGACGGCCATCTTCTAGAGAGCATCCTGGACCTTAGTTGGATAATCCCGTTACTGCCTCCCTCTCCAGCAGAAAATCTCTAGTAGAATCTGTGATCAAACTATATCGGAGAAGAAGCATCGAACGTCCAGCTGGAGTACCCAACCAAGGTCCAGATTGACTAAAATTCTTATCAGCACAGGCAATGAACAATACTTTGCAATATGACTTATTTTACCACAATGGTAACACAGGTGCAGTAACCGCTCATAATGATAAAGAGCAAAACAGATTTTTTCTTCTGAACTCCGAAATTTGATACCACACCGAAGAGGGTCAAGGGCATTGATTTCCACACGAAGTCTCATAAATTTCCTTCCTCCACTCAAGGCCTCTCTTAATTCCACCTCCTCACACTTATGAAAACTGCCCGCAACCTTTAAAGCCATCTCCTTTGTGTATTACTCTCTTAGATGATTGTTTACCTGAATCAAGAACATAGTCGAATCAAAGGATAAGGTGTCAATTGGTATATTCGGATTCTATTGTCCGAAAATTCTTATGTTTCGTTTGGTACGATGAAAAAATAGAAGGATGAAAAATTGAAAAGATAGAAAGTTTGAGTGATAGATAAAATATTATGTTTGATAAGAAATAATAGNCAAAAATTCTTATCTTCCGTTTGGTACGATGAAAAAATACAAGGATGAAAAATTAAAAAGATAGAAAGTTTGAGTGATAGATAAAATATTATGTTTGATAAGAAATAATAGAAAAGTGGATGAATTAACTGTCTTTCCAACTCATCAAAATCAATCCTTCCAAAATCGGAAGGAAAGTAGATGAAAAGTTAATTTTTTGTCTATATATATTATGTATACATTAATTTCATATAAAAATATAATGAAAAATATATATATATAAAAAATAAAAAATAAAAAATTTAAATTAAAAAAAATATTTTTTTATTTTAACTAGGGGTGAAAATTTTCGATTCAATACGATGACACAACTCGAAATCGACACAAATTTTATGACACGAACTTAATTATAACTCGACACGAACTTGAAAATNTGTACCATTAATTTTTCAGCTGTAGTTTATTGGTTGTGGAGCATATCGTAGATAGGATTATTGATTGTATTGGCGTGAGTGTTACATATATTATGCTGACTAGCTCTTAATATTATTCTTCCTTCGTTTTTTCTGGGACGTGTTTTATCAAGTCCAGTTATCGTATTCAAATGCAATTTTTAAATTTATTAACTACACTTTTCATATAATAAAATTTTGACTCATCTAAAAAATAAAATATATTTTTATTATTTTTCTAAATAATGACGATAAGCTAATCAAACTAAAATATATGGCTCTTATATAAATTGTTCGATTTAGTATCCACATTTTTTTAGGGGGATAACATAAAGGCAAAATTTCATCTACACTCCTTGTAGTTAGGTTTAAATTCAATGATACCCTCTCTCAATTTTAAAATTTTATTGTCACCCCCTGTTAGTGCTTGTCGGGTTACGTTGTTAACGGTGATCGTTGACTTACAAAAATATTCCTAAGTATTTTATAGGATAAATTTTATCCACACCCCGTGTAAATAGACTTAATTTTAACAACACCCCTTCCTGATTTTAAATTTTTAATACACTCTCTGTTAGTTTTATTATATTAGCCTTTAAGTTTATCAATTTAATATTTAATTTTATCAAATTAATATTTTTTATTTAATTTAAAGTAAATTAACATTTCATCTTATTAAATCAATACAAAATTGATATTTAATTTTATCAAATTAGCATTTAGTTATGTTAATTTAATATTTAATTTCATCAAAGGAATATTATTTCTTTAATTTAACATTAAATTATTATTTAATTTCACCAAATTAACACCAAATTGAGGTTCAATTTTATTTAATAAAAATTTGATATATTAAATAAAATATTAAATTCTACTAATTCAACATAAAACCTTTCAAATTAATGTTATTTATTTAATTTAACACCAAATGAACATTCAATTTCATTAAAGTAACAATTAAATTTATTTAATTAACATTAAATTTTATCAAGTCAATACTAAATTAATATTTAATTTTATTAAATTAAAATTTATCAAATTAAGATTAAATTTATTCAATTAATATTAAACTTTATCAAATAATATTTAAATTTTATACATGAATGATGATGCGTGAAGAATGGTAAAGTGACGTTTAGCATGACAAACAATAGTAGAAGAGTTAGAAATAGATGAGATTTTGGCATTAACTTTATCAAATGTAATTTTTATTATAAAACTTTTAACTATAAAAAATATAAAAACTCAATTATATAACCAAATGAGTGATAATGTGATGATTAATATTAAAACAAAATTATCATGCAACCCTTTAAAATGATACCAATTCATTGGAATAATATAATAATAGAATTCACGTTTGTTGGCTGACTAGAGCATGTATAATGGGGAAATGATTGATGGTAATTTAGTCTATTACTTAAAAAACGCTTCTTAATTACGAAGGAAATTCTTTCTTAATCTAGAGAGTTTCTTTTATAACAAAGGGTAATTTTGACATTTTTATAAAAATATTTAGTCAAATCATTATGTTATCTACTAGCAGAGGCAAAAGTTACAGTTAAAGGGGTCTTATTGATTGAAAATATATACTAAAAGAGTGTGTAGAGAAGTTTCAAAATTAGGAGAGGGTGTCATTGAATTTAGACTTAATTATAAAGGGTATGGATGAAATTTTTCCCAACATAAACCTATCATTAGGAGCGTCAAACATGTCAAGTTAAGGAGTTACATGTCAGGTTAAACGAGTGATAAATGAAAAATAAATAAACTCGTATACGACATGTTTAATAAACAGAACATTATAACATGAACTACTTCCACTACCAATAACCATTACTGCCTCCCCTGCCGGTAGAAGATCTCTCGTAGGACCTGGAATCAACCTATTTCCCGTTACTGCCTCCCTCTCCAGCAGAAAATCTCTAGTAGAATCTGGGATCAAACTATATCGGAGAAGAAGCATCGAACGTCCAGCTGGAGTACCCAACCAAGGTCCAGATTGACTAAAATTCTTATCATCACAGGCAATGAGCAATACTTTGCAATATGACTTATTTTACCACAATGGTAACACAGGTGCAGTAACCGCTCATAATGATAAAGAGCAAAACAGATTTTTTCTTCTGAACTCCGAAATTTGATACCACACCGAAGAGGGTCAAGGGCATTGATTTCCACACGAAGTCTCATAAATTTCCTTCCTCCACTCAAGGCCTCTCTTAATTCCACCTCCTCACACTTATGAAAACTGCCCGCAACCTTTAAAGCCATCTCCTTTGTGTATTACTCTCTTAGATGATTGTTTACCTGAATCAAGAACATAGTCGAATCAAAGGATAAGGTGTCAATTGGTATATTCGGATTCTATTGTCCGAAAATTCTTATGTTTCGTTTGGTACGATGAAAAAATAGAAGGATGAAAAATTGAAAAGATAGAAAGTTTGAGTGATAGATAAAATATTATGTTTGATAAGAAATAATAGAAAAGTGGATGAATTAACTGTCTTTCCAACTCATCAAAATCAATCCTTCCAAAATCGGAAGGAAAGTAGATGAAAAGTTAATTTTTTGTCTATATATATTATGTATACATTAATTTCATATAAAAATATAATGAAAAATATATATATATAAAAAATAAAAAATAAAAAATTTAAATTAAAAAAAATATTTTTTTATTTTAACTAGGGGTGAAAATTTTCGATTCAATACGATGACACAACTCGAAATCGACACAAATTTTATGACACGAACTTAATTATAACTCGACACGAACTTGAAAATGACCTGACACGCGCACAAGAAATATAAAAAGTTCATAATTTTATGACTCAACACGAATTTGACACGACACGACTCGATTGTTAACCTTAATCTTAGTCATCACAAAAAAAAAATTAATAATTTTTATTTTTCATCCACCCAACCAAACACAAAATGAGAAAAATGTATTATTCCTACTTTTCATTCTTGAAGGATAGAAAATGTATCTCTCTTAATTTCCATCCATTTTACTTTTCATCATTCCTATCAAACGAAATATTAAATGGTTATCTTGACACCAATGGCCTTGATTAATAACTTTGCAAATCTCCTTCTCATATTGGAGAAAGAAATGGAATATATTAGTGGAAACCTTGACAATTCTTAAACTTTTACAACCAAATAGAACATCTCAAAACACTCACTCACATTTGACATAATACTTCTCAAAACACTCACATTTACNACCTCGACAATTCTTAAACTTTTACAACCAAATAGAACTTCTCAAAACACTCACTCACATTTGACATAATACTTCTCAAAACACTCACATTTACCGTCTTTTCAGAAAATATATTCCATATATATTATTTCTACATTCCGTGAGGTTGTTTACAATATCATCACCGTTAAAGTCCAACACAGTAGCTTCCTCCATAGGGAAGAGAGAAAGATTGGAGTTTACAAATTAAATCGTCCGCCATATCAATAATAAAAGAATAAGAAAAAAACTAGCAATAGAGGAACACCATTACCAAAGACCAAGAGAAGAAATGTCCAATTAATACTAGAGTTACAAGGAGAATGAGTAAGATAGAAGATATAAGATTCCAATCAGATGAAATACTTTTAGAAATTATAACACAAGATTGTTTAAACATATGAACTGCACAAAAAATCAACAAAACCCATGAATTTGATTGAAAGATGACCCAAATGGACTTTAACTAGTGTCTAATGGCAATATGGACTTTATATTTTTACAAAGTGACCTCCAAACACACTTCAATCCTTAATTTATACTTTCTAATATTAAAAATCTAAATTTAAAACTTTTAATGTTATGAATAGGTAACAATATAGGCTCGACTCAAATTGTCTTTTAATTTTGTGTCATAAGTTAAAACACGTGAGACGTAAATACTTTGAACATGAAGATGATGTATGTCTATCGTTATAAATTTTCGTTTGTAATCAATTGATCACTGTTTTATGTATCAAAATTAGGATTTCATTAACCAAACAGAGGCTAATTATATCATGTACAATTTACATGAAACACCAATAATCTGTGAATTCAAACATAAATTTATAATCTAAGTACTTTTAACTCACGTGGTTAAATTNTATGTCATAAGTTAAAACACGTGAGACATAAATACTTTGAACATGAAGATGATGTATGTCTATCGTTGTAAATCTTCGTTTGTAATCAATTGATCACTGTTTTATGTATCAAAATTAGGATTTCATTAACCAAACAGAGGCTAATTATATCACGTACAATTTACATGAAACACCAATAATATGTGAATTCAAACATAAATTTATAATCTAAGTACTTTTAACTCACGTGGTTAAATTTATAATAAGCAAAATTCAAATTTCTACTCATTTATAACATGAAGGGTGCCAATTAAGAATCAAGCTATTTTTTTACTGCAAAGTGAAAGTAGTCCATGTTAAAGGACCTCTGAATTGGCGCCACCTGACCTCATGTTCTTCTATGGATTATGTTGACTGAAGGAAAGTGATCTTCAGGCAGAAGTGAACTAAAATCCTCTCTCATTCATCACCACAATGCCATTTTNATTAAGAATCAAGCTATTTTTTTACTGCAAAGTGAAAGTAGTCCATGTTAAAGGACCTCTGAATTGGCGCCACCTGACCTCAGGTTCTTCTATGGATTATGTTGACTGAAGGAAAGTGATCTTCAGGCAGAAGTGAACTAAAATCCTCTCTCATTCATCACCACAATGCCATTTTCACATTCTCTCTCCTCTTTCTCTCTCCTCACATACTCAACCCACCTCCACCACCACAAATCCACCATTATCTATCCACCAAACCCATCAAATTCTAAGTCTCTGTTCATCAAAGCCTCCATAGACAAACCATCCAACACAAACAACAAACCCACCACCGCAGCCAAACCGGGCTCATGGGTCAGCCCAGACTGGCTCACCACCTTAACCAAGTCCCTAACCGTTGGTCAAGACGACTCCAACATACCCATTGCAAGTGCCAAGCTCGAAGATGTCTCTGACCTTCTGGGTGGTGCTCTTTTCCTCCCATTGTTCAAGTGGATGAATGAATGTGGACCCATTTACCGCCTCGCTGCAGGGCCGAGGAATTTCGTGGTGGTCAGTGACCCTGCCATTGCCAAGCATGTGCTAAGGAATTATGGCAAGTATGGTAAGGGTCTTGTCTCTGAGGTCTCTGAGTTCTTGTTTGGTTCAGGCTTCGCCATTGCTGAAGGCCCACTTTGGACGGTAATACTCTCGAATTCTTTGTTTGTAATTGAATTATCTGTGTCAAGTTGGTATAATTTTCTGTTGGATTTTATTTAAGAATGGGGGTATGTTTGGTTCTAATTTTGCTTCACCTGGGTTGGGTAATTGCTGAATGCCAGCTTTCCACGGTGATGCTCCCAATTTTCGGCTTTGTTGTCGAATTATTAGTGTAAAGTGGTTGTAGTTTGATCTTGAACCCAATAATATAGATGATGTTCTAATTTGAGTTCTCAAGGTTGGTTTATTACTACACCTAGATTGTGTGTTGTGGATTTGTATGTTGTTGAAGGTTTGTTAGTTTAGCAAGATTATGTGGTCCTAGTGTGTTTATGACTTTATTCTGTTTGGGCATATTTTGCATCCATGGCACTTGAATGCATCAATGTTAATCACAAATCACCTAACTATAGAATTCAGTAGTCCTATACAGGGCTATTCATAGAAAATGGCAGCCGCCTCCTTGGTGTCAATGGGAAACTGAAAGAATGCCAGTTAAACAAATTATAAAATTGCTTTGATACCATATGATATATTCATTTATTTTTGGTGTTGTACATAGGCATGAAAATTTACCTTTAAATACTATGGGCCATCCCCACTCCTTATTCAAACTCTTACACAAATTTAAATTTGAGTAAAAACAGACTAAAAATAAGCTCCAGTATTTTGACTAAAATCTATACCAAATGAAGGGAGTCTCAAATATTTACTCAAATCTTCAATGGTTAGATTGCCCTTCCTTTAAATTTGAGATTGCTCTTCTCTAAATTTGAGTTTGTCCTTCTTTAAATTTAAGTTTGTCCATTAGAGTGTCTTGTACCAAATCAAGGTTTTTACTCAAATTTGAGTTTGAGTTTGGGTCAACATTGGAGGTGTCTGTTTAAATTCCTAAGGTAACCAGATGTGCCCTTAACAAATATGATCGACAAATCTTCATTGTGGGCTTACCTTGGTATAATACTTTATACCCTATAGTCCATATCAGGCTGATATCTTGACTAGATTAAGTGTCATCTAGTATAGCTTTGTTGAGTTTAAGAATCATCCTGTTCCTTTTGATCCTAAAATGCATAAAATTTTATCGGTGACAGGCAAGGCGCAGGGCTGTGGTTCCCTCACTTCACAAGAAGTACTTGTCAGTAATAGTTGATCGAGTCTTCTGCAAATGTGCTAAGAGAATGGTGGAGCAGCTAAAAACGGACGCACTCAATGGATCTGCTGTAAACATGGAGGGAAAATTTTCTCAGCTGACTCTGGATGTTATTGGCCTTGCAGTATTCAACTACAATTTTGAGTCCCTTGCTGCTGATAGTCCTGTAATTGATGCAGTTTACACTGCATTGAAAGAAGCAGAGCTCCGTTCAACTGATCTATTACCATATTGGAAGGTAGGTTCTTCCTCGTACTTCTGTCGTTTCTTTTTTGATGAAAATGATGGTTTTTTCATTCTTCCTGCAGATTAAAGCATTGTGCAAAATTGTCCCAAGACAAATTAAGGCTGAACAAGCAGTTACATTGATTAGAAGCACTGTTGAGGAACTCATATCAAAGTGTAGAGTGATTGTGGAAACTGAGGGTGAAAGGATTAACGATGAGGAGTATTTAAATGAAACAGATCCAAGCATTCTTAGATTCTTGCTTGCTAGCAGAGAAGAGGTCTGCAAATTTTATTTTCTGTTTTACATGACCCATGACATGTGCTTGCATTTCTTGCACATATTTTCCAGAAAGCCTACGTGCAACAAGTTCAAGATGGACAGGAAAGTTTTCCACTTTTGCTATGGTGTACATATAGGCTACTTGGTGCAATTTTAAGATTCTTCCACGCACCCACGATAGATTGTATGGGTTGATTTCAGAGTTGAATAAGGCGATGCACTGATTTTTGCTTTTGTCATTACATGGGTTGAACAAGCAACAACAAAAAATGAATGGCTTATAAATCTGGAAGTCAGAGAGTTATAATCTTTCATCTCTCCCTCCAAATCCCAGAGTTAGGTAACTTTTTTAGATAGCTGTTTTGTGATCAATATAGGACTGAAAGAACATATATAGTTTATTTCAGCTTAAACATAGCCATGGGTGAACCTTGTGCTTTCTATGATTAAATATTGTTACTCTAATACAGTCTCATGGCACAATGTCAAGGGTCTGCTTCACAAAATCTATGTGGGCCTACCAATCCCACGGCAGATCNGGTCAATATAGGACTGAAAGAACATATATAGTTTATTTCAGCTTAAAACATAGCCATGGGTGAACCTTGTGCTTTCTATGATTAAATATTGTTACTCTAATACAGTCTCATGGCACTATGTCAAGGGTCTGCTTCACAAAATCTATGTGGGCCTACCAATCCCACGGCAGATCAACTCAGCTAATTTTGTCTTCAGTGTTTTTTTGTCCTCATATTATATTGAAAATCGAAATGTGTGAGTTTTTTTTTGCAAAACAGTACGAGCCTATTTTTAGAGACTTAGATCATGGAGGGCAAGCCAACCGCTCAAGCTCAAAACAAAGAGTTGATTCCAACAAGAGGAAAGATCAGCTTTAGAAGCCCTAGCCCAAAAAGCTAAAATTGAGTAGCACAAAATCAGGCATTTAATATTACTAGGTGATCCTGTTCTGTATATTTTTTNGCTGATTCCAACAAGAGGAAAGATCAGCTTTAGAAGCCCTAGCCCAAAAAGCTAAAATTGTGTAGCACAAAATCAGGCATTTAATATTACTAGGTGATCCTGTTCTGTATATTTTTTGTCGCATAGCTTAGCATCTGATATTCATATGCAATTAATGCGTTTTCCTAAGAGGTGGATTGCTTTTAGAGATGGGCTTCTACACACCATGATACTTTTCATGCATGTACGTGAAATTTGTACACGGTGTAAGCTATTACAAGTGTTTGATCTTTCTAAATCCTAACCTTTAGTAAACCTATATCTATGGTTCATTCTATATTGAATTTCACTTTCATCAATGGGTTGAGGATGACATCTGGTTTGAACTTCATGGAATATTTGGCTTTTTGTTTTTGTTTTTCTTCTCATTCTGGTTTTGATATGATGTCTCTGTGTTTTAGGTTTCCAGTGCACAATTGCGAGATGACCTTTTGTCAATGTTGGTTGCCGGCCATGAAACCACTGGTTCAGTATTGACTTGGACATCATATCTTCTAAGTAAGGTACTATTAGAAGTTGTATGCCCATCATCGTAATTCAAGTTACCCTTTAAGTTTTGTTGTTTGAAGAGTTTGAATGGGAGTGGGTGGGGACTTCATGTATTTGGGAGTATTAATCGGGTCTTTAAGAGTTTCTTATGCCAAAAAGAAAAAGAAAAACAAAATAGAAAAGAAAGGAAGCTTGGCTTTGAAATACAAACTCCATGCTTGGCGAAGCTAGTATTCCCCTGATGTTATTATCTAGTGAACATCATCAGAGTGTCCCACTCATCTGCTTTCATTCTATGTCAATCATTTGAAACCTGAAGCCGAATATAGCCAAAAGGAGCCCAAACTGGTGGCTTGAATTTGGGTCAAAATGAGGCAGCACATGTCATCTTACATACATAGAGAGAATATGAATTCATTAATGGAGCAAATCACTGATTTTTTGTCTAGATAGTGTTAATGACGAGAAAATATTTATCTAGTAGACCTCATATAGCTGGTCTATACATATACTTTCGGATTGTGAGCACAAGTGCTTCCCCATGTCATAACACATTAAGGATTTCCGTTTATAATCTACTTACATTGAAAGACTATGCACACTTGCATGTCTTGCATACAACTTTGGGAATTCCATATAGATTGACCTGGATCAAATCGATTCTTTTTTGAATCTCTATACGTGCAATTCCCTCGATGCTAGAGGATATTTTGCTATTTTTTTGTACATAATTCTTGATACAATCTCTTATGTTTTGTTCTTCTTGTAAACCTTCGGAATAATTTTTTGGTGGTGCAAACCAAAGGGAATGATGACCTTGGGTTGTACCAAGTTTGAAACCAAGTGGATTTATTTTGTTCCATACTCCCCCATTATTATACATATCATGATACACCATAGCTGTATACTTCTTTCGTTCATTTAAATAGACACCCATGCACTGCCATATGTCAATTTAACATCATGTTTGTGTTACTGTCTTTATCAGTGACATTGTCAGCTTTAGCTAGAATCTGGTGGTGTTTATTATGTTCATTACTGCTTCACTTATGTTGAAGACCGCCAATTGGGCCATTTATTCCAACTCATATCCACACTTAATTTCTGTTTGTTTTGGTTTTCTGTGCAACTTTCAAGACTTTTAGCATGGATCACTATATCGTGAACATGACTAAATCCCAAGTTTGTTCAGTGCTATAAAACCATTTGATCATAGACTTACGATCAACCATCTTTTGTTCCTAAATATTTACATGCAGGACCCTTCTTCTCTCATGAAAGCGCAGGAAGAAGTTGACAGAGTTTTACAGGGACGGTCTCCTACCTTTGAAGACATTAAGAACCTAAAATTCTTGACACGCTGCATAAACGAATCAATGCGTCTGTACCCACATCCTCCTGTAAATCAAAACCCTGCTTCCCATTTGAGTTAAGTGTAGTAAAATGCTTCTTTCTGATTACTAATTTTCTTGAGGAACCCGGTTTTCTAGGTGCTGATCAGAAGAGCACTAGTTGCTGACGTGCTCCCTGGAAATTACAAGGTTAATGCTGGTCAGGATGTAATGATTTCCGTATATAATATCCATCATTCACCACAGGTATCAGATCAATGACTATATTATGGAATCCTTTTGTTTTCCTCTTTTGGTCATTAACATTAGTAGATGTAATACTCAGGTTTTGCTTCTTGGAAACTTACCATTGCTTTCTACTGTGATGTGGTGGTGACCTATAAATGGACCAAGGGATTTTCCACTAATTACTAAATAACATTCTCTGTCCAATTTAGTTCCTTCTTTAGCTTTTACATTTAAAAGCTCCTCAAGACCTTGCTATGATTAAAAACTTAACTTTCTTGATAGTCTAAACTCATGAAACAAGTAATTCAATCAATTCGATTATTCCCTGCTTTCTCATGTTTGCATCCGTTCATTAACTATCCCATGAATTTGGAAAAAAATATAATAAAATCTTTTTTATTTTTTGTTCATTTCAGTGCCTGTGGTTAACAATTTTGAATAATGTGTTAAGTGTAACTGATAATCCTCCATGTTGTATGAAAAAAAACATACCAGATATTGTTCCACACAGAAATTATGCTAGAAGAATTTTTCTTTTTCATATAATGAGTTTCTTCCCTCCATTTTTTGGGTGAATGACACCTTGTATTCATGTGAAATGTTCCATTCATCCGTGCTCAATGTGCATCTACCAGGTCTGGGAAAGAGCAGAGGAGTTTGTGCCAGAAAGATTTGATTCAGAAGGCCCGGTGCCTAATGAAACAAATACTGATTTCAGGTGTTGATTTCACCTATTAGTTTTCCTTTTCTTTTTTATTTTTTTGTTTTCCATTTCCCGAAGTTGTACTTATAGATCAAAGGCCATTATCGGTTCTTTGGATCTTAAAATTAATTTGGGTTTTCATATTGGAAAATATATGTTNAGATCAAAGTCCATTATCGGTTCTTTGGATCTTAAAATTAATTTGGGTTTTCATATTGGAAAATATANTAGATCAAAGGCCATTATCGGTTCTTTGGATCTTAAAATTAATTTGGGTTTTCATATTGGAAAATATATGTTGCAGATTCATCCCATTCAGTGGAGGGCCTCGTAAATGTGTTGGTGATCAATTTGCTTTGTTGGAAGCAATTGTTGCTCTTGCAGTCTTTGTGCAGCATATGAACTTTGAGTTGATTCCTGATCAGAACATTAGCATGACAACAGGAGCCACTATACACACAACCAATGTAATATCCCCAAACTGTGATCCTAACGTTCAACTACACACAAGTACTCATTGGACAACATAATAGGCATATGGCCTTGCCTTTGCCATTTGACCTCAAGGTCAGGGTGGGTACCAAAACCAGACCAGTGAAAAAAAGGCTGAATGGTCATGTGGTTGCAGCCATTTTTCAATGAGTCAGGATATTTCTGTGCATAAATCTCATATCATTTTGGTAACCAAACACTAAGACTGATGAACTTTCTTGCATATATGTGCACAGTTGTGTGCATTACAAATGAATTTACAGAATACCATCTCCAGTTCTGAATAGATGGGATACTTTATTAACCTAGTGAGATGTGGATTTACTTTCATCTGTTCATGATATGAATGTTGCTAATGTTGCAGGGCTTGTACATGAAAGTGACCCAGAGGCAAACTCAATCTGCATTTGCTGCATCAATTTCTGCTAGGTAAGATTGTGTGCTTTGTATATAGGTAGCAAAAATCCAAAGTGACAGGGTACGATGCCATAGTGAAGGAAAATATACCCCTCAAGGTTCTCATTCTTTGATCCACAAAATGCCTACTCATTGTGCATCTGATGACACAAAACAATAAGGACCGATTTTGTAAGCCATTAACAAAAGACTTGCTGTGCTTAATGCCCATGTCTAGGCTTTCCTTGGCCATTTGAGTGTTAATTGCTATTATTTGCACCCTTATCTCTAATTATCTTGTTGGAAACTTGTATCTTTGTTTTAATCCACCATATCTTACAAGGGATTTGTTGATACATCTTGTTCTTTATAGCGTTTGTCTTCATTTCTGCTAAGAAGAGCAAGTTCAAGTATTTTCGATACATGGTAATTTAATTTTCCATATGAGAGTGATGATTCAATTTGCAACACAGATTCCAGTTCATAGAATGGAGAGTTGGGGGCTGATAACAATGTGTAGGGTTGTTATATAGTTGTTTACAATAGGATAAGTTCTAGGATTGGATAATAATGTACTACTTCATATGCATCAAGTATGATAAGTTTGAGGATAGTTTAAAGGAATACAATGCATTCTCGTAGATGCCCAAATTGGACTAATTAATTTGAATTTAACTCTGGCCGAATCTGAAATATTCAGTACTAAGAAAAATAAATATTTAGATGTCTCATGAACTCTCTCCTTCAACCCTTGAAAGCTTCTTTCATTTATTGATGAAACCAAAACCCAAGCTTCTATGTCTATTTCACCTTTTTACGTGCAGTCCACACCTTTTAAATATGAGCAATGCTATTCGCATTTAATTTACTCATTTAATTAATTATTGTCGTTGAATTAGTGGTTAGTCTCAATATTTGTTAAAAAGAATTGTTAATTTAATAATTTTGATGAATTAAGTCAATAAATTAGATTTAACTAATATTATTTATTAAATATTTATCCCATGGCTTTTCTCTCGTGTCATCTTTATCACAACTTTTAGTGCAATGAATTTTTTTTTTGTTTAATGGTTAGGAGTGTCCAAGTCAACTAATGTGCACGTCAATTAATCTTCTCTTCGGTTCGATTAAATATAAGTCATCCATACCGAGATTAGGGTATTTGTGAGGGATAAATCTCTTATAGTTTGACACAAGAGATTGTTAAGATTTGAATTCAAAACATCTGAGTTGATTTCTAGCTTGTTTCTGTTATCTCCTGAGTTATCACGCACAATTCTCTCTCCTAATACAAAGTGTTCAACCAATGGACCCCATACCTTTACCTTTTTAAATAAACTGTTAACAATAATTGGAAGTATTTCTTATCATAATCTTTCGAAAAAAATTTTTTACTATCAAAAAAATAATAAAGAAGCATTCTCATTTTTCATAATTACGATCCCACTTGCTAATTTCCATTCATAACTAATGTCCATTTTGTTCGGTCTTCCGCTCTTCTTGTGTTTAAACAAATGCATCTCAATCAATTTCTTTCTAACAGAGGCGTCCTTGAGATAAGCAAAGCCATCAAGGGGTCATCTATTGTTAAAAAAATAAAAAATAAAAATGTTAAAGAATATCTCATTCGATGATCATAGATGAAGCAGAATACAAATGTATATTTGCTGATTGAAGTAGCATATAAAAAAGCGGAGCTTATGATAAAAATAACTATGTGCATGGGTGATTTCCTGTAATGTGTTGAGATAGTAACCTTCTGAATGATCTTGAACGATGGATCTAAAACAATCAAAGGATTAGGAAAGGGTGAACCCAATTAATCCTCTCTGAAGTTCAAGTTAGTCGGCATGTAGGTCGTAATTCACAGTGTATTCTTAATTCCAGATTGCGTAGCTTAGTTTAGCTTTTTTGAGGGGCATTTATACCTAGATTCGCAATGATGACCCTAACCTAGAGTTTAATGGCTTGTGCTTACTATTTAGCATAATAAGTGTCATTTCATCAAGTCTCGTTAAGGCTATTCCACTCGGGCAAATGAGTTTATGCTCAGGAACTGTCGAGCATTCATGGCTCGATCCCCAGTCATTAAATGCCTCATATCGGCGCTCGGAACCTACATCTAAGCATTCATGAGGAGGAAAAAACTAACCTCGGGGCGTCGCGGGGTCCTCATGCCGGCATGATGGCCATTAATGCCTCCTAATGATGATTGTCTTCATGTTGTTCGAGAATTCGAACACTCATTAATAGTTCTCTCAAACCACTCAAGACTCGTATTAATAAGTTGTCAAAACTTATTTAATGCGGGGTTCTGAGGGCCATACTCGGTCTCGTATTTCATAACTTCTTGGTGTCTCTCTCCAACGAACTGTGTGCGTTCTGACGGTTGTGGGTGTCCATGTGTCGATTATCTATTGGTGAGCTGCCTAATGTCCCATCAACTGCCCCCCACATCCATTTTTCTTGCGTCATAAGATAAGTGGTACACAAAGAGTGGAGACTCCCTTAGCACGCCTGTTTACTAGGGACAGTTAGTCGCATGTCTGGCGCCTATTTTCGAATTGCAATTGATGGCCTTGAAATTCCATTCATACCTAATGTCCATTTTGTTCGGTCTTCTGCTCTTCTTGTGTTTATACGAGTGCATCTCAATCAATTTCTTTCCAGTAGAGTCATCCTTGAGATAAGCAAAGCCATCAAGGGCCCATATCTATGCTATTAATGAAGGCGGAGAAGTTTGGTGTCCTCTCCCTTTTATATTGGTTAATTAGTAGTTTATTATTATTATTATTATTATTTAATTTATAGTTAACTTTTGTAGTAAAATTCTACATTGATCTATGACTCTGTTTCTCTCTCACGTCTCTCTGTTACACACACATGACCAATACCACCAAAAATTTTTCACATGTGTTATACAAGTGTTTGAGAATAAATTCACACAAAGGGTAACCATCTTTTAAGGATGGAAAGAGTGGTGAGTAAGCCCCTTTATTTGCAAGGTAAGAGAATATCTAGATGAACTGATGGTTGGAGGTGACCAAAGGGACTCCGATGTTTAAGTCAAATTACAAGTCAAAAAAAAGTATAAAGTGAATTGGATTGAATTAAATTACCTAATACTTAGAGCTTTTATTTATAACGGTAGGGAGATTTGTCCCAATGATTCAACCCTGTCATCTGGTTTTATAAGTACGAGGTAGAGTTTGATTAGAACTCTAAGTATTAACCCCTTATCACCAGCTCCTAAACATTCGGAATGGTATTATGTTGTGATCGTGCAACAATTATGGTGAATAGTAAGGAATCAAACAATTAAGAAAGCAAGAGAAAATAACACACAGAGATTTACGTGGTTCGGTAATGTGCCTACATCCACGAGAGCGAGCGGCCGTTCTTTTCCATTATTGAAGTAGGGTTACATCTTAAGTATTTATATAACTCTAATATGGACGTATTTTAAGTATGTTTCTCTTCTATGACATACTCAAATTATTCTCTTAAATATGATTTATGCTTAAATGATGCATATGCAGTACCTTATCGACAAATGATGCATAAACAGTGCCTTACTGGTAAAACTGAAAAATTTATCCTCACTTTTTCATATCTCTACAATTCTTCTTCATCACTTTCTGAATTTAAAACTATTCCTAAAATCTTATCTTTAAAATTTTCATCAACAATTAATTCGTTTATTTTTTGTTTAGTTAAACATTTAAATGCAATATGTCCTTCTTTTCCACACTTAAAACACTTAATTGATTTTTCACTTGTTGATTTAAGTTTTTTAGTGGATTTATTTATTTTATCTTTTTCATAATTTCATTTATGGAATTTTTCTCTTTTCTTATATGGTTTATTGTAAGATTTTCTTTTAGATGGAGATTTATCTTTTGGAATATCAAGATTATAAGTAAATTGATTACAAAATTCTCCAAGTTTTTTTTGACTAGTTAATCTCTGTTTTTTAAGTTGAGGTTTAAGATTTAAATCATTGCAGAGAGCTAAAACTTCTAAAATACATTCAGAAATTAATTCTCCGTAAGTGTAATTTTCATAAGGAATTTTAAATCCACCTTGTCTTTGCTTTAGTCGAATCCTTATTTTTTCAACAAATAAGTTGGGTAAATCAGATATAAATTTTTCTTTCCAAAACTAATTATTAGCATCTGTTCTTAACAAAAATTTTGCTAAAAAAACATCTTTATACCACCTAAAATGGGTTAAGGTAGGACATCTTAAATTCATTAAAAGTTCTTTACTCTTATATGTACTTTGTAAGCTTGTCCTTATAAAATGTTTTAATATTGTTTGTATTAAAGTATAAACAGCATCTTCTTGGGTGTTTATACTCTCATCTTCTGCTGTTATTATTTTTACTGCATTTAAAATTTCATGTTTTTTAGATAAACTTAAATAGTTATCTCACCAGCCTCTTAATTGGACAGTAAATCCTGCAGTTTAAATTTAGCAGTAACATGGTCTGAATTACGATTAGCTTTACATATAGAGGCGTACATTAAATTTTTATGTAAAACTTGATGAATTAAATATTATGACACGTCGTCAATAGTCCACTCATAAATAGAAGAGGCATCATATCCGATTTGATCAATAAAAAAGTTTTCCTCATATAAAATATCTTGAGAGGTTGATCTGTGATAATAAGTCCTTATAGGGGGTGCTTGCGAATATGTATTATTTTGCTTTTTTAGGTTTAGAATACTCAATTTTATTTATTTCTTCATACTACATTTGGTGTAAAGAATCTTCAAATTGTTGTATTTCAGTTTCAAATTGTTTTACACTTTTTGTCTGAGAAATTACATTTAATGACATTTTTTTTAGTTTCTGTTTAAGTTCATTTATGAACTCGTCTTTAACTTTATTATGCAAATTAAATGTTGAAGCATCTATGGGAGGCTTAATGTTCACTTTTTCAATTTCAACCGATTTGTTTCTTATAGTTTGGGAAGACAAAGTTTNAACATCTATAGGAGGCTTAATGTTCACGTTTTCAAATTTCAACCGATTTGTTTCTTATAGTTTGGGAAGACAAAGTTTCTTGTCTTTGTTTGCTTATTAAATTTTCAATTTACTCAAGTGTTGACCTATCACTTGTAGATAAACATTGGTGTAATTATTTTTTTTTATAGAAATATTTATCCCTACGTCATGATTATCCTTTAGAAAATAGATAGCATTCATAATAATGTCTCCTAACTCATTTGAAGTGGAGGCTATCTTTACGGTTTCATATGTAAGAGGATAAAAGCTATTTATACTTTTACCATCCAATGTTTCCTATTTATATTGAAATTGTTCAATTATATTTAATTGATCCATGGTGGGTGGAGAATAATAGGTTAAAAGCCATTTAACAAAAGAATTACCCTTTTTTTCCTTAAAACATTTCTTTATATCTTTGAAGATCTTCTTGATTCAGTCTTAAAATACCAAGTTCTAAATTCCTCATATTTAGGAAAATAAAATTCTTCATTAATTTATTTTTATTTATTATAAATTTTTTTGGGTTTATTTCCATAAAATTTATAATTGAAATTCGATTTCGGATAGGGTTGGATCTCGATCTTCCTCTAAGAAAGATTTATTATATTGCCCATAAATTCCATGTAGAATTTGATTACGTGAGGTTTTAATTCTCTATATTATAGGTTCTTTTCTCATTCTATCTGATATAGAAGAAGTGGATCTTCTACTAGGAGTATAATATATTGATGAAGTTTCTGATTTATTAGAAATTTTTAAACTTGAAAAATTATTTCTAGCAAATTTTATCATTATATAAAGGTAATTAGGAGATTTGTGTTACTTTTTCATTTCTTTCTAGTTTTTTTGGAATCACAAATTCCAATTGTCAAGGTTCTGAAAACTGGATTTCTGACAAATTTTTTAGTTTCTATTTAAGTTCATTTATGAACTCATCTTCAACTTTGTTATGCAAATTAAATGTTGAAGTATCTACGGGAGGCTTAATGTTCACTTTTGCAATTTCAGCCGGCTTGTTTCTTATAGATTGGGAAGACAAAGTTTCTTCTCTTTGTTCTCTTATTAAATTTTTAATTTTAGTCAAGTGTTGTCCTATCACTTGTAGACAAACATTGGTACAATTATTTTGTTTAATAGAAATATTTCTCCCTCTATCATGATTATCCTTTAGAGAATAGCAAGCATTCATAATAATATCTCCTAGAAGGTGTCAACTTTGATTTGCCGAAGGTGGTTGCTAAGGCCCCCATTATTCCCCGGCGAGATGTGTGTTTTGCTCTGTGTATTGTGTGATGGGTGTCATTGGATACATGAAACATAATAATACTTTGATGTAATTAATAGTATTAGTAATTGTTAAGACTCGCAATTAATTTGATGGTCATAATAGACTATATCAATAAATTAAGCCTAACTAATATTATTATATATGAAATCATCTTCGTTGCATTTTACTCAATAATACATTATTTTACGTATACGAGTTATGACTTCACTCGTTTACAAATTTTGGGTGATTAATTTGATATAAAGTATAATTGAATGAAAGTGTAATGAAAAACAATTTAGATCCAAAATAATGTGAATTTTTTATTTTTTATTTAATTTTAGTCAATGATAGATTAGTCACTATATATGACTAATGAACACACTTATAATAGATCAAACCATAGTTTATAAATAAAGAATCCACATATAACTAGTGGATGGTACTTTAAGTTTTTAACCTATTTTGAGCCTTCGGTTCTTCTTACCCCAGTTCTAAAATATTTTTGTGTTTATTAACTAGAGAAGGATACCTCTTCTCTTTTTACTTCGGCAGACTTTCTAGTAAAGAAATTCAACCAAAGACAAAAATTAAAACAATATTAAAAGAAAAAATCTAGCAGGAGAGTATAGTTATCTATATTATTAAAATAGACTCTCCTGTTTAAGCTGCTTAAGTTCCTTATTTAGAAAAGTACAACAACGGTCTAGATCATTTAGATCCGATGATTTCTATTACAATTTAATCTTTTAATTACGGTAATTTATATAATTTTAAATTTTAAATTTTTTTATCACAATAACTCATTTAAATTTTAACTTTATAACCACGATGAATCGTATAACCTGTAACTACTCTTCAATCAAGCAAAGAGCTGGTCCGGTCATACATTTTTTAATTTTTGGAATTACGTGCAGGACATATGAAAACTTTCCTTTATTGAGTTAATAAAAAAGACTGTGTCGGGACGTGTATTCTCGTTCTTCCTTCAATTAGTCGCATTTGGAATCGCTCATCCCTCTTCTTGAATCAGGAATTTTGCATTTCTCTTTAGCTGGGGGAACTTTCTTTCGTTGATTCGTTTTCTTTCTTTAGTAATAAATTCTGTAAAAACAAGTGAATAGATCAAATAAACCTTTCATAACTCTCGATAATCAAGCTTCATCCGGCAATCATCACTAGTCAATGAAAATCTGATTTTAAAAGAATTTTCCTGTCCGGTCTCTAGCCATATGAGACATAAAATCTTGGAGGATAATTGGAGATCTGCTATCACAATTTGCTGCATGTTTTGCTGCTTTTAATTGACCTTAGGCCACTTGACTCATGGATGATCTGCTCCTTTAGATTTGTGTGCCCTCGCTTTATCCAAGGCATGATTGTGTTGTGTATTTGTGTTCCTTGATATGACCAGATTCCTTGCTCTCTATATTTTACAGGTTTACTATCTTCTTTGATTTCTTTGTGTTTATTCTTTCGGATTTGGTTAAGCTGCGGCTGCGGCTACGGCTCAACAATTACCCCTAGCTCCTGGTTTGGCAACCCAATAAGCCAAAGGGTATGTTTGGATGCTTTCGAAATGGGAGGATTAAATTGCTTTTAGCAAATTTTTTTAAACCCAATACCCTTCTTTTGTACATGTGATTTATACATAAATCCTATCTAATCCTTTGTTTGGTAAAAACATAAACACATGTGAGATCTACGGATTAATTACAATTATAATTAAATATTTGTCATTTAATTGACTAAATTATCCATTGATCAAAGCAATTCATATTCATATTTGGGATCTAATATGGGTTTATAAGATGGTTAATTAAGGATGGTAAATTCTTTTTATCACCATATCCTAGGTGGGTAGTCCTCAAACCCACCACCCCAAGGTTTGTTGAAGCCTAATACATGGGTTTTCTATGTACTATTTATTACGGGCCAGGATTTTAATCCCAAGCTTGAAATTTGCAACCAAGAATGGATTTGATGATCTACTAGACTATTTTGAGAAAACTCCCTCTATAAATTCCACCAAAACCCATAAAACAAATAGGCCCAAATGGTATTGCCATGGGCTAAATATGTATAAAATTTTCAATCAATGATACTATTGTGATTTATTTGTTATTGGTGTCAATGTGTATTGACAAGCATGAATTAATTAAAGGCCCAACGCGTGTGCTCGAGCTTGGCACATGTGCCTTGCCTCTATCCCAGCTCACATGTCAACCAACCGCCTGAAGAGTAGTTCAAACTAGTTGCAAAGCCCTCGAGGGACATTCCATTTTCTATGCGGCCTTATTTAAAAAGTGGCTGAGGAGCACCAACGGTACAGTTTGCCTACCTATAAAAGGGTCATGCTAGTCATGAACCAAGTAAGTAATCATATCCCAACTAAATAAAACTCAATTTCTCATACTTTTACTGACTTTATCATCAGAGGGTTGATCGTCGAAGCCCCTCTGGTCATCGACTTCCCTTGTAGGAACTCACAAATATCGCCAAATTATCCATTCACCCATCCTATCCTGGTGAACAGCTTTTGGGATCAACAGTTGGGGTTGTCCCTAAGAAGTTTCCAATAACAAGTTTTAGATTTCATGGCTATAATTAGAGCATCAAAGGAGCCTAAAAGGTATCAGACTTATTAGCGTCCCATAATTCACCAAGTGGGACGAGGGGCCACACTGCCCCCAGAAAAAGAATCAACAATGGTTAAGAGACTAGAGAAGATGATCGAGCAGCTAAAGCGCCAAAACCAAGAGATTCTCCAACTTTTGGAGAGACATTAATCACAAACCAAGGAACATGTGGAAGATAACCAAAAAGTTGATCGAAGCCAAAATGAAGTCATTCACCCCCAGGTCAATGACTTGTGGGAACAAAAGTTTTAAAAAGTTAATGAGAAATTGGGAAACATCATAAACAAGGTAAAAGCCAAGGTCTTGGAAACAATCGAGGCCTTGGTTCAACATACCAAGACACTATTTTCTCATGATGTATCTAATTACCCTCTACCATAAAGATTTAAAATGTCAACAATTGAAACCTTCAATGGAACCAAAGACCCACTAGACCATCTAGATACCTACAAGTCTCTAATGACACTCCATAGAGTTTCAGATCAGATGATGTGCCGGTCTTTTGTCACAACCCTTAAGGGAACTACTAGGCATTGGTTCAACAAATTAAAACTCAGCTCAATCATCACATTCGGATAGCTTAGTACCTCCTTCATCTCACACTTCATTGGGGGTAGATCTCATCGACAACCCCCAACCTACCTCCTTAATGTCAAACAAACAAGGAGCGAAACGTTATGAGATTACATCAACCATTTCACCATAGAGTCACTTCAGATTGACAATGTGAATGAAAAGATAGTTATGGTTGCCTTTCATGGGTGGATTGTAGTCTTCTCAGTTCCTCTTCACCCTCTCCAAAGATCCTCCTTGTCTATGGCCAAGCTCTTATCAATAGCCTAGAGTTACATGAACGCTGAAGACACTCTCCTAGCTTATAAGAACCAAGAAGATAGGTGTGAAGATCGACAAGAATAGAAGAGAAGACAAAATCTGTAAAGTAAAAGAGAAAGGGAAAATAGCCCTAAGAAGAATTGATCTAAACAGGAAAGTGCAAGGGATCACCTAGGTACCCGCACCCCCAATGAGCCAGCTCAGAGGTATACGTCGTTGAATATCTCTGTGGAAAAAATCCTTTTCCAAATTCAGGATAAAAGAATCCTTAAGTAGCTAGGGAAGATGAGGACTCATCCTAGCAAATAGGTCCAGGGATAAATATTTTTGGTTAAATAGGGACCATGGCCATAATATAGAGGATTACTAGGTCCTAAAGGACAAAATAGAGGATATAATTCAAAAGGGACACCCTAAAAGGTACATTGAGCGTCATTGACAATAGAAAGGTGAGGTTCAACCTAATTGAAAGGAGGTCCCACACCAACAACTAATTGGAGAAGTTACTGTAATCTCAAGGGGCTTTGTAGGAGGTGGAGAGAGCAGCTCCACCAGGTGAGCCCATGTCCGCAGAGTGAAGCTGAAAGTAAGCTTGGTTTATCCAGGAAATATTGGTTAATCCAGGAAATAAGCCTTGGATGGACCCCCTAATTTCTTTCTTGGGGAAGGATATTGGTGGCATCCAGCACCCGTATGATGACCTACTGATGGTCACCCTAATGATTGTCAACTACTCTATAAAGAGAATTCTAAGTGACAGTGGAAGTTCGGCGCATAGCATATTTGCCCTAGTTTTCGATAAACTAAATATCAAGAGGGAGAAGTTGATACCCGTAACTGCTCCACCTATTGGGTTTTGGAGAGAAAGGGCTTATCCCTTAAGAGTCATTGTCATACCAGTTATAACTGAACTGGCACCACAAAAAACCATAATTATGAAAAACTTTCTAGTACTAGACTGCCCCTCGGCATACAATGTAATTCTAAATCTCCTAAACCTCAATTCCATGAGGGCAGTACCATCAACATATCATCTCTTCTTATGTTTTCCAACCAAGTAAGGGATTGGGAGAGGTACGCGAGGATCAAGTTGCGGCCCGTGAATGCTACGTAGCTTCTATAAGGGAGAAACAACAACAAAAACCTTTGCAGGTTGATTCTCTAGATCATATGGAAGAATTGGAGTACCTACGACTGGTGGAGGACATGAAGCCTATCCAAATCAGAGGCACCCCCAAGCAAGTTACCTTTATCAGGAGAATGCTTTAAGAAAGACTGAGGTCTTGCTAATAAAATTCTAAGGCTTCAATAAAGACGTTTATGTTTGGAAGCAATATGATATGGGGGGAATGAAACCCGATGTAGATGTGCATAAACAAAATGTCAACCCAAGTTTCAGGCTAGTTCGACAGAAGCGCTGAAGTTTTGCTCCTAAGCGAAATCGTGCAATCAAAGAGAATATAACAAAGCTCCTTGACGCAAAATTTGTAAGGGAGGTGCAATACCCATTATGGTTAGATAACATTATGCTGATCTGGCCGATTTTGTGATAAACTCGATTAACTGGACGGTTCAAATCAAATCCTATAAAACGCCGGTTCTAGGGTATTTTTGCCCAAATTTCATTTCATTTCATTTCTCTCACTAGTCACTGCAACTCAGCTCAACAAAAAGATCCCATGGCCCTTTCTTTATCTCTCCTCTCTCATTATATAGCCTCTTCCCCTCCATTCCTTCACACTTTTGTGCTTGGAGTTGGTGTTTATTTCTGATCTGACTGAGAAATTTGAAATTTTGTGGTCCAAGGTAATCTCGGATTTGTTTTGGGGGGGTGGCGGGTTTGATAGGTAATCTCAGAAAGTTGGTTTCTTGTTTTGTATGATGAAATATTTGTTGTGTGGTATGCTTATTTACGTGCTCTTTCAGCATCATTTTCTTGGCAACCAAAAATAGGTCATTATAATTTCCAAATGAACAATTTCATTGAAATCTTTCAATTTCTTATTTTATTATGTTCAACTCTATGTATTCCTCTATCTGTAGCGTACATTGAATGTACAGAAATGGCTATAATAGAGTTTCTCTTATTCGTATTAACAGCGACTCTAGGAGGAATATTTTTATGTGGTGCTAACGATTTAATAACTATCATTGTAGCTCCAAAATGTTTCAGTTTATGCTCCTACCTATTATCTGGATATACCAAGAAAAATGTACGGTCTAATGAGGCTACTATGAAATATTTGCTCAATACTTTTCTAATTTCAGTAGCAATGATATTCCTAGATCTTTCATTCCATGGTCATTAAAGGACTAAATGGGTATTCGTTTTTCAACTGGTTTTCTTATTTACTCTGTGTTCTTTCTTTTTTTTTAAGTCTATTTCAAATGTAGTTGATTTTTATTTATATAAATTTGGACTTATTTCAAGTTTCAACATTTATTAGATTACCCATTTCAATAATTATGAAATTCATATGAAGACCTTGACATCCCATGAATGCATTCATAATTTCATAATTAAGCATGTTATTTTCATAATTATTGTGATTTTTTAGCTTATTTATAATTTTTTTTATTATATGATCGGTTCAACTGTGACCCAACGGTTTAACTAGTAACTAATTGACCTGGTCCTTTTTTTGGGTTAATATCCGGGCCGGGTTTTAAAACTATGATTTAGAGGGTTTTGCTTTGAGCTCGGAATCCACAACCACTACTCTTCTCCTGGCCATCCACAAGCAAATAAGCAGGCAGACTGAAATAACCAATTGAACCCTGCTATAGAACATATAGAGCAGATTAGAATAATCGAATGGTCTTTGGGTGGAACAACTCCCAAGCATCATGTGGCCATATAAGACTATAGTTAGAGTACCAATGGGAGAAACATCATTTTCTTTGACCTTCGGAATAGAGACGGTTATCCCAGCAGAGATATGAATGGCAACCTATTGAACCAAGGAATTTGACCCTAACGTGATAACCAACTACTTGCAAATACCCTTAATTGGTCGGAAGAGAAGAGGGAAGAGTTCCAAATAAGAATGGCAGCATACCAAAACAGAGTCTCCAAATATTACAACGCCCGTGTTAAGCCAAGAAAGTTCATGATCAATGACTTGGTGTTGAGGAAAGTCACCAAGGCAACCAAAATTTAGGAGAAGGAAAGTTGGGGGCAACATGGGAAGGACCCTATCGAGTTGTAAAAATCCTAAGACCAAGGACTTATCATTTGGAGGCTCTAGGAGGAACCAAGTTTCTGCTCCCATGGAATTCTAAACACCTAGAAAATTTCTACCAATAACTGCATTATAATATCTTTGCAAGGATTTTCGAGTTTCCTTGTAACTAGTTTGAATAACACTATATACCTCACAGTTTTTTTTTTTAATAAAGGGTGTAGTTTTCAACCACCATGACTAACAAAATGCTAATATTGGAGCTCTCCAGCTCCTCCTTACCTTAGATTGAGTCTACTTGACTTAACAAAATTAAAATTGGAGCTTTCCAACTCCTCCCTTAGTTTAGATTGAGTCTACTTGATTCAACGGAAGCAAAATTGGAACTTTTCAGTTCCTCGCTTACTTTAGATTGAGTCTACTTGACTCAACGAAAGCAAAATATTCTAGCTCCTCGCTTAGCTCGGATTGAGTCTATTTGACTCAACGGAAACAAAGTTGGATCTTTCCATCTCCTTGTGTAGTCTACTTGACTCAACAGAAGCAAAATAGGAGCTTTCCAACTTCTCGCTTAGTTCGGATTGAGTCTATTTGACTAAATGAAAGCAAAATTGGAGCTTTCCAGCTCATCTGTTAGCTCAAATTGAGTCTATTTGACTCAACGGAAGCAAAATTGAATTTTTCTAGCTCCTTGCTTAGTCCGAATTGAGTCTATTTGATTCAACAGGATTAAAATTGGAGTTTTTTGGCTCCTCACTTAGCTTTAATTGAGTCTATGTGACTCAACAAAAGTAAAATTGGAGTTTTTCAACTCCTTGCTTAGTTCGGATTGAGTCTATTTGACTCAAGAGAAGTAAAATTTGAGTTGAAAAGCTGCTTGCTTAGTTCAGATTCAGTCTATTTGACTCAACAAAAGCACAATTGGAGTTTTTCAACTCCTCGGTTAGCTCGGATTCAGTTTGCTTAATCAATATTGGAGCTTTCTAGCACCTCTCAATTCTTAGATTAAATTTATTTTACTCAGCAAAAGCCAATACGAAGCTCACCAACTCTTTGATTAGCCCAAAAAGGTATATTATTTCAGTCCTCGGCTAAGCTAAGAAAGAGAATGCAAGAAAGCAGTACTCTAAGTGATTTATATAAGGCTACTATCCTTTCACAAGTCAAGGTGGTAAAGGTAGAGAGGGAAAAAAAAGAAGTCAGAAAAGGGCTTTCACTGATAAACTTTTTACATATTCTTTTGAAAATAAGGAAAAAATATTGCTAGAACTCAGCCAGAGCCAAGTTCCCTATGTCGCTTCCCCAGCGAAGAAGACCCCTCTTCCCAGCCTAGCTTACAAGAAATAGGAGCCTCTGTCATTAGCCCTTCATCGTCATTAGGGATGGAAGTGGACTAGGGTGGGGGCGGGAGAGTTAGTCTACACCCCCGTACACGTTTCAAAAAATATTCGTACACCCCCGGTCTACCCTATTAACGAGAAAAATTTTAATCTTTATCCCCGACGGGGTAAATTTTGATTCCCGTCATTCATTAAAATTAATTTCTATAATTTTCAGAAAAAAATTTTAAAAAAAAAACCATAAAACCTTACTAATGGAAAAAAAACCCCATTGTATAACAAATGGATCAAAAAAAGAGATAAAAAGTAAAGTGCTTTGTTTTTGGTAAATAGTAGAGTGTGTGGGCAGGTGGAATTTGTGATATTATATATGTGTATTAATAAGTGAATGGGAGGGTGGGTAGGATTTGTGTCTTTGTGATATTATATGTATATATATATACTAGTTTAGCGGGACGGAGAGGGGCGGGGATGAGTTTCAGTCATCTCCGTCTCCATCCCCACAAAGGTTAATACGGGTATCCCCATATATGTTCACCGTTCAATATGTATGATCTATCCCTAATCCAAACGGAGTGGATTTGGATGAATACCCATTTTTTTTCTGGTCCATTGTCATCCCTTACCGTCATCCTCATAAACTGTTTCAAGCCCCTTATCATCATAAGGGATCTCCTCCACCACAGCTAAAAGGGGACCATTGCCCAAAAAGGCAAGTCTCTCAAGAGTAATTAGACTCCTAAAAGGCCTTAGAACTCCTTCAGTAGCTTTGTTTATCCTTGTCTGGCTAGCTGGAGTCAGCGGGGGCCTCTTTACTGCCAAAAGCAAACAATGGAGATGTTATAAGTAAAACCTAACTTGCTCCTGTTAGATAAGGGATTCCATAGTTGGGGAACGTGAGGACTAGCTTCTACTACTCCTTCAAACTCCCACTCGTCCCCAAAAACAAGAAAGAACTTGTTTTCCCAACCAGGAGGAAGAAGTAAGAGCACGGAGACTAGCTCAGGCATGTCCTCCCTTTGAAGGAATTGGTAGAAACCCTAGTGGTCAGGAGCTATGCAGAAGAGATTGATAAACTTGACCACCGAAAGAGAATGACCTAACCCCGCTAGGTGCTAGACAACCATGACGCTAACTAGAAAGCCCCATCCCTCCATAGAGACGCTGGTAGGGCATAAATCAAAGTAATAAAGAACTACCCTTATACAGGAAGAAAAGGGGTCAAAGTCTAGCTTCAAAGGCATGCTCAAAGAAGTAGACCAATGAAAAAATGGCGTTGCAGAGGGAGTTAGGTCTGGAAACACTGACTCGAACCCCACCAGGGAAGTCGTAGTGTTAACGAATAATCATTAGATTGACCATCGTCATGACACTAGGAACTAGGAGGTCAACCCACAATGGTTCCATGTTTAGACAAGCTCATCTTCTAAAGGCTCTGTTTTGTTCATTTTGAGCATTCATTGAAAAAGGAGGCAAAAATGCAATCTGCAAATATGGTGCTTCAAGAAGATGACAGAGCATGGAAAGGCTCAAGTAAGGTGGTTTAAATAGTAGCAGCTCTTTTCCTTAAATGGTTTTAAATGCAAAGTACTTGTATTAAGCGAGCTTGATGTTCTATGTTCAAGGCATTGTGAAGGTGAAGCGACACCGAACATCCTTCCTGATAGCGGGACAACTGAGACAGAGAGTAATTGTCACTCACACGTGGCTTCAAGTATCATTAAGGCGATACTTCAATTGAGTTAGACCTTTTTATGAACATGGGCCCTTTAGCTCTTTGCAAAACTAACTTGAACTAGACCTAAAAGATTCAACCCAAAAATGGGACTCCAACGCAACATGGTTCAACCACAAAAACATCTAGTTTCAAGACCAAGCCAAAAACTATGTAGCAATGAGCTTCTTATTAAAAATCTCATTTCAATATAAGAAGCAGACTACAAAAAAACTAGGAGTTACACTAAACAGTCTCCCTTGGTGACACAGCCAAAATAGTGGCAACAACCTCTTCGAAAGAACTGACAATGATCCTACAGTTTCTTCAGCCAAAGTAGGAGAGTACCTGGCAACAATCAGAGCAAGCTCATCCCCCATTTCTATGTGGGGCATGATATTCACCTCCTCACCATCGTCTTTCATAGTTTTAAAACTCGGCCCAGACATCAACTAGACAAAGGGATCAAATCAATGGTTACTGGTTCAACCATGTGTTAGTCGGTCGAACTGGTCATATAATTAATGATAAATAATAATTATTATTAATAATAAATATCCTACAAGATTATGATAGTTATAAAAATAACATATTTTATGTTAGAGTAAATGCAATACAAGGACAAAAAATATCTCTAATTCATTAATTTGCTTAGAGCATAAAAAATTTCACTAATAAGCATTAAATATTTAGAATAAATAATAACATATTGATGATCCCCAAAAAAAAACAAAAAAAAATAGCTCAAAATAAACTGCAAGGCATGAAAAATAGAACACCAGTTAAAGTAATTTAGACATTCTCGTCGGAAAGCCATAAGAAGAGTGAGGGCATATGTGCCTATAAAATTGCAATTCGGTCTACCACATGAATGATGTTCAACGCTTGATGGCTTCTTTCAACTCTTGTTGATGAGGCAAGCCAAGTGGGCCAATTGAGTTCTAATGTTTAAAAATTTAATACACTTTAAGATAGAAGTTTGTCGAGCTTGAGAAAACTGTTCAGTTTTCAACCGGTTATTTGAAAAATGACTAGTTTGAACGGTTCTATAGTGAGTCAATTGTACAAACGATCCAAAGTAAATATCGGCCTAGCTCAAGTATCAGTTTGTTGATTTTTTGGGTTAACCTGTCGAGTCGGGCTGGGTTTTAAAACACTGTTGCCTTCCCTCTTATCACCTCAAGCCACAGACGTCGTATCATCGTCAAGTTTGAAGTAAGAAAGTCCACATTTCTTCTCTAAACTCCTTCGAGTCTTAGTACTTAGACACAGCAGACTGTCCAACAGACTTGATCTTGAGCTCTTTCCGCTCTAATATGGCTGAAAGCTCCAGGAATTTATGAGAAAGAGTCTTTTTTTTGCCCTCCAAGTCCTTATTTGGAGAGCTCAGCTGTGATATTGTTTATCCTGGCCAACAACTTGTCCTTATACTGTAAGGCATTGTCTCTATCCCCCTTAACACTAAAAAGTCGGTTAGAGGCCTTCTCAACTTCTTTCATAACACGAAGGACGTCCTCTCGAGCAGACATCAACTCTACATCCTTTGCCTCCAACTGGGAGTGAAAAGACTGAAGTTCCTCCTCGCAGAAATTTTTCTCAACCAGAACGGTGTAGGAAATGATGGTAGTAAGAATCGCAAGATGACATAAGAAGAAAGAAATTAAAAGTAGAAGAAGATGGAAAGAATCTTAGTATGCTTGAAGGTCTTACTTTCCCAACAACAAGGGCCAAATATTTGGTCACCCAGAGTGGCCCTAAGTCAAAGGTAGCTAGCTTGTACCTCATCCTTGTGAACAAACTAATGGAGCCGAGCCATCGCTTCCTCCATTGTTGTCCTACATGATTTTAGGAATGGTCACTGGACTCATAGGAGGGGATGGCATAGCATGATATTTTTCCTCTGTAACTCCCGAGGCCTTACCTTTCCCTTTATTTACCGAAAGGACAAGGGGATTTTCGACCAAAGAAATCTCCAAAAGAGGTTCCGTTAATCCAAGATCAACGGCTTGAGCTGCAACATCTCCCAGGATAGCCCCAAAGGTCGGAGGAGACACTTGTGAGAAAGTAAAGCTCGGGGATACCCCTTTTGGCTTGAGAAAAAGACACCCTCGATCTCTTTCAAAAAGGGGGCCTGGTTTTAGAGGCCTTCTCGGCCGCAACCTCTTGAAGGGAATTCTTGTCAATAACTTTCGGGGCCATAATTGAAAAACTACAAGTTAAAGCGTACTTAGGCTAGAACAAATTGTGGTAAAAGGAAGTCATACCTTTAGGAAGGGTTGGGATTACCCGGAGAGGGACCCAGTAGATACTCGAAGAGAGTTTGGTCATTCACAAGATCGGTAAGATCTTTGGTAGGGTAGTCAAGTGCCTTCTTGACTCGAATTCTCAATTAGAGAGACAAAGGATTTGATTTACCTACATCCAAAGAAAATAAAATGGTTAAAATTTGAAGAAGTCATGGAAAAAACTACATATGAGGAAACCCACTTACTGGGGAAAGGAGTAGAAGACCCCCAGATGCGAGGGGTCCAAAAGAAGTCGTTGAAAGGGGCCTCGGAAGGCTCAAATTCCCAGCCAGGGCCAAAGACGAAGAACTTTTCATTCCACTCTTTCACGTTTGAGGAGTTGCCCGTTAGTAGGGTCGAACCCTCTCTTTTCGAAAAGTAGAACCACCCCGATCCTTGCCCAGAGCAAAAGGTGAGTTTATACCATTGCATGATCTTGGCAAAGATAGCTTGTATGTCAACACTATTCGCCTTGACCTAGATGACACCCATACCAATCAAAAAGCCCCAGCTATTAGGGTTTAGCTGGATAGGAGCAAGGTTCAAAAGGTAGAGTGCTTCCCTAATGTATGTAGGTATTGAAAAGCAAAGCCTAGCCTCAAGAATGGATTCATAAAAGCAAACTTCATCAGGAGAAAAAAAAATACCGGTCTCACTAGCATAAGGAATCTGTAGATGTACGGTGTTAGGAATCTAGTATAAAGTCCTAAGCTCTTGAAGAGAACTCTTGTTTAAGAAACAATGGTAGTTCTTAGTCCCCACTAACTGAGAGATGAAGAGCTGATCTCCAAGATGGAGTCGGAATCCTCATTAGCCGCATCGACTTGGGCCACTAGCACCAGGACGCTTTCGGAAAGGGATTGATCTAGATCAACAGCCCTAATCAGAAAGTTACGGTGGTTAGTATATAAGTTCGTCAGAAGGTTGCAATTAAGGTTAGTAACAACCAAAGAGAAGCAAAAGTCAAGCATATATTTAGGCCAAGCACTAATGGATTCATCCACAAAAGACTCTAGAGAGTCAAGGTTGGAATTTTTTCACCTCAAAAAGTAAAAGCAGTAACAATGGAATTAGAAGATGTGTACAAAGCAAGAGGTTCCATTCTCAGGTCTCTAACGAGCAAGTGTAATCAATGCATGACGCGAGTCTTCCACTGGTCTGAACTAGGGGGCAACTGATGAGCATGAATTAGTTACAGGCCCAATGCGTGTGCTTGAGCTTGGCACGTTAGCTTGGCACGAACGCTCAAGCTTGGCACATGAGCTCTGCCTCTTAATAAGAAGGCTCCAACAACCACCTAGATGTCTACTCGACCATATCCCAGTTCGGTATCCAACCATTCGCCTAAAGAGTAACTCAAACCAGTTGCGAAGCCCTCGAGGGACGTTCCACTTTCTCTGTTGCCTTATTTAAAAAGTGGTTGAGGAGCTCCACGGCGTAGTTTGCCTACATATAAAAGGGTCATGCTAGCCATGAACCAGATAATTAATCATCTCCTAGTTAAATACAACTCAGTTTATCATACTTTTACTGACTTTATCATTGGAGGGTCGATCACCGGAACCCCTCCGATCATAGATTTCCCTTACAAGAACTCACCAGATATCGCCAGATCATCCATTCACCTATCCTTCCATGGTGAACAGCTTTTGGGATCAACACGTATCATGTCATTTTCAATTTTTAATAATACCTGACCAATCCATATAATGTTTCTATATATAAGATTTGCACTGCGTAAGAATGTATTTCAAAACTTCACAACCGAATACAGAAAGAAATCGAGCCGAATAAAAAGCTAGTAGGTGCTTATAAGTTTTGGTTGCAAAAAAAAGGGTGACTTAAGTGATTGAGTTCCTGTTAGGTGGAGTGTTTCGACCTTATGATTATGATTGAAAACTTGTCCCCAGCTGACTCTATTGAGGTTTCATGGGGTGTCTGGTGGAACTGAACAACTTTAGTACCTAAAGTTTGTTCAGTCAAGATGAGTTCTTGAAGCGTGAAATTAACACCACCAATACATGTACTTTACAAATCAAGCTTTCGTAAAGTCTAAGGCACTGTTTTGTAACTTTTTTTAAATATTTTTTATGCAGANCTTGAAGCGTGAAATTAACACCACCAATACATGTACTTTACAAATCAAGCTTTTCGTAAAGTCTAAGGCACTGTTTTGTAACTTTTTTTAAATATTTTTTATGCAGAAAAAAAAAAGTGTCTTGAAAAAATAGAAGTGTGTTTAAATACTATTTTGGAAAAATGATATAAATGCATTTTACTGCACAAATTATACTCTTTATATACGTGTATTGTAGTTACTGTATATGTTTTTATATTTAGAAGAAAGGAGTAAGTCCCGACAAGAAAAAAAAATACAAAAATAAATGCTATTTAAAAAAAAAAAAAACCAACCAGAGTACTTTCAAAAAAACAAACATTTTCAAATTGTATCTACAGGTAACTACTTGGGAAACTTTTTCTAGGCATTGTTAAACGTAGTAGCAACTTGCACGACCACGGCTATGGATGGCTTCTTAGTAATTGGATCCAAATCAGAGCCCATGCACAGTGGATGTCACGCAAAATATTGAAGAAAATGCGAAATATTTATGTTGTGTGAGTGTGTGTGTGTGTTTTTGTATTTTCACCATCCATATTCAATTGGTTACCTTGTTGTTCAAGACTCCAAGTTGCCTTGGCTATGATGGTTAATAATTGCATTTGAGACCAAAAGGTTTATAATTTGGCGTAAAATCAAAACCAGTACGTTTCTTCCTTTTGGCAGTGGGTATCAAAATCATGGACTGGAAGATGATTGCTTGCGAACCAGTGCTACCCCGGAACTCCGACAACAGTCATCGAACCCGAGCCCTACTTGAAGGAGACATCTTCGCCATGACAATCCACAGAGCCAAGGGTAAGCATAGGACAGAAGAGGAATACAAGCAGCTTGGCGTTTCAGCCGGTTTTTCGCAGTTTCAAGCATTATATATTGATTCCTTCCACACTGTCCTAGAATTTCTCAAGTGAAAAGTTTTCACATCTCTCGTAATTGCGAGGCTCGTGAAAGATCAGATATATGCAATCTAATCATGTGGAGAGACATTTAACCTATTGTATGAGGCATGGCTGACAGCATATGCTCTTTGTAGGGTAATTCCATTATTAATTTTAATTAAAGACCTGTCACGAGCCATTCATTGTGCATCAATTCTCTTGAAAAGGTTATTATTGGGTGATTCAATTATTGAAGGGTGACACGGTACATGACCCGACCCGTAATCCGTTTAACAAATAAGTTGTTTTGAGTTAGTTGAGCTTTATAAGTTACTCACATAAACACGCTTAATTTTAATCTAAACTTGTTAATTTTGCATCAAATGGAAGTCATCCTATTATATTGTGTTCAAAATTGTCACCATTATCATGGAGTGAATCTCTCTTATTGGTATTTCATTAGCACATACATCAACAATCTTAAAAGAATTATACAGTTAACAATTTCTGTTATAATTTGATGGATTAACCCGCCATCAATATACTTGTGCTCCGTTTAGTATGATGGAAAAATAGAATAATGAAAAGTTGAAAGGATGCAAAATTTAAGGGATAAATAAAACATCATGTTTGATAAGAAAGGTAATTTTGAAGGATGAAAAAGTAGATAAATAAACTTTCTTTCTAACTCACCAAAATCAATTCCTTCAAAATTGTAAGAAAAATGAATAGAAAGTTAATTATTTGTGTTGAAATGTATCTTATTTGTCTATATATCATTTAATATATATATTATGTATACATTAATTTTATATATAAATACAATGATAAAATATGTATTTATACTTTTTTCTAAAAAAATTAAAAATTTAAAAAAATATTTTTTCCACCTTATCAAGCACAAAAAAAATAATCATTTTTATTTTTCATCTATTTTACTAAACACAAAGAAAGGAAAGTGTATCATTTCAATTTTCTTTCCATTAAGTTTCTCCGGGTAAAGAGTGCTATCGCACGTGGCTGAAAAGGGCTATAAAGGAATCAAGAAGCGGAGTGCAAAGCATAAAGGAATTGACTTAGTTGATTCACTGAAAATCTCGCTCACGTATCACCCGTTGGCGGATTGGTCGCTCTTCCCTTTTTCTCCCCAAGAAGCGATGGAATTAGATAATGACATATACCAGAGAGAGAGCGACCAAGCAACGGACGACGGAGAATACTCTGCATCTGAGTCGAAGCCTGCATTTATCTCCCCTTGTATCCCCGGACCGGGGTTTTCAATAGCTCACCTCACGTAGCGAATTCACAAAATGGATTCAAACTTTTAACTGCCAACTATTGTAACTGAGCTGTACACATGTTGTTCTTAGTAAATTCCACCGTACAGTAATATGTTTATTTATTTATAAGCAATACTATTGGGACCTAATTTACTATGATCTTTGGATTGACTGTGGAGTCCTTTAAATATTGAAACTTGGTGTTGATCTAATGATTCTATTAAAATCACATCATTATATCAACAAATTAAATCAAACTTTTATGTTCAAATAGTATTACTCTTTATTTATTGTCCGACTTTCGACCATAGACATTGCCTACGTTTAAGGAAAAAGAAAATGGGAGGCTGCTAAGAGGTGGGGTTCATTTTCCTCCGATTCACAACAATGGAAGGATATTTCATGAATTGTATAGGACTCACTTGCTTATTTGTTGTTTTTCAATTGAATTATAACAGCACGATAATAATGTGGGGTCAATCTTAAGTAGTTTCTCAAAAAATTAGAGTGTTGTGTGGTTTCACTGTGTTAAAATATGACACGACTCTTTAACAAATATGACACGACTCTTTAACAAAATTAGAATATTTAGTTCTTTCTCAAACCATTCATTTCATAAATGAGTGGATTATACACGACACGATTAACAAATAAATTACGTAGTGGTGAAACCAATAAAAAAAATACACGACTCGTTTGTATATATACCGATTATTAGATAACACAAACTCAATATGACACAATTGCGTCTATTATTTTTTTGAAGTCGTCATTACAACCTTGTAATTTGTATTAAAATAACATTTCCTAGATTTATACGCGACCAATCACAGTCCAAAGTTCTTTGTGGTGGACAAAATATTCTCCCGGTGTCGTATATCCCAAGGTGAGTAATTGTTTTTAATTTTTCTTGTTCCATTGTTTGTGAACTTTGCCCTTTTTTTTTTTGGTTGCCATGGACCACGCCCATAAGAGTTAAACCCATTTCCTAGCAGGGATAGCATTGTTCTCTCCACTTCTCCATACAAAAAATTTCGACATCTATTATGTCAACCATAAAATAGAATAAAATAATTGGACTTAGTCGAGTTTATCGCCCTTAATTTTTTGAAGATTTCTCAACTAAGAGGTCAAGGGATTAATCTCTTTAAACGCTCTAATTGTGTTCCTTTTTTATTTTTCTTTACTGCTTGTTTTTCTATGCATATTCAAATTTGTCATAGTTTATTATTTATTGAAAATTGTGATTTACCCATGTATATAAAAATTATCATAATATAGGATTAATTGTATTGGAAATCTTAAATTATAGGATTTGTCTCATTTTTGTACCCAATATTTCAATTACATCAGTTTAATCATCGAAGTATTGAGTATATTTTTATATGGTCCCTCAAGCAGACTACGTCTAGATTATCAATAATTTTTATTATAAACTCGTCACGTAATACCTAAATATGGGTAAAAAAATTATTTAGATAACTCTTGATCAAATTTTAGTCAAAGAACTATCCTAATTACACAATTTTGATAGTAAGTTATCCAAATTTTGATCAAGTTACATGTTATTTAGATTCAAACTTGTTTACATATGCGATCAAATATGTTTAACTTTTACTATAATGTACACGCATTTGAGTGAGCCAAAATCGAGTTGGGTTAAAATCAAACTCGAATTGTTCCATCGTGTATCAATCCCCAATGCAAATCCGAGGAGTTGTTAGCCCAACATTTTCTTTAGACTTCCAGAGAATGACATCCAGAAAGGTATGTGTGTGTGTGAATATGAATATGTATATGTACTGTGTCCATGTCAAGTGACCGGTTGTATCTGGTTTGGAGTTGGAGTGCATACGACACAATATCAGAATATCACACATTCCTTTTCTCCTCAAAAGATGATCATGAAACGCCAAAAAGTTTATGAAAATCATACAACACCCATTTAAAACAATGACCAGCTAGCTACCCTCTCTCTCTCTCTCTCTCTCTCTCTTATACATTATTTCATTCATTCATTGCATTCTCTCTCTACAGGGCCAATGCTAGAATTGTTGTTCATGCCACATTTCAATATCTAGTACTGATAGTAGTCGCATTAGAGAGACAGAGAGAGGATGTTCAAGTTACAGAGGCAAAACAACAAGTCATCCAAATCGGGGGAGAGGATTGATTTCAAGTTCTCAAATTTTCAAGCCCTTCAGGTGCTTGACCATTTTCTTCTGTAACTTAATCTCCAGCTGTTCTTTTTATGTAATATTTCGAGACTGCTTCGTTCATTCAAGTTGAATTGAATTGTGATTAGTTACCAGTCTACAGGAATATGATAAAACATAAGACTAAATCTGTGGAAGGCGTGAGAATATAGTGGTAGTAAGGATTCACTTGATGCAAAATGATCAATGGCAGCAGAAAATTGCATATTGTTATACTGATACTTTTGTTGTATTATGTGGTTGTGTGTGTGTGTGTGTGTGTAGTATATTGTTCATAAGTCATATTGAGTTAGCCTTAAGCAACAATCTTGGAATTTTCTATTGGAATTAAAATATAGAAATAGGTGCCCTAGTGAGATTGAAAACTACCAATATAACTGTTGATAAAGGCTCAATGGAAGCCTTGGATATTTGCTCTGGGATTCAAGAAAAAGGATTTGGAAAACTATGACCACTAGTCACTGGTCTAATTTTTATTCATAATTTGCATTGTTGAAGAATCAAAGTGACTGATGGCAATCAACACGCATTATCAGGGTTATTGATGTTGGTCTCCATGAGAACTGTTATTAGTCCTGAATAGTACCAAATTATGAGATTCAATTCGGAATAAAATGTCATCAGATCCTTCTGTCTTCCATGTGTATTACGAAAGAAGTATGTGTTAGGGAAGACAGAAGATCCAAACCCAACCAACACGCGGTTCTCCAAAACTCTGCTTAGTCAATTAATGCTCGGTTTAGTTATGTAGTGGTGCTTGCATCCCAGTAATATGTTGGCCAATGTTCAATCATGATCTGCTACCCATGACATTTTTGCTAATAGGTACCAAAAGGATGGGACAAGCTTTTTGTGTCTATTATCTCTGTGGAAACTGGAAAAACAATTGCAAAATCAAACAAAGCACTGGTGCGGAATGGAAATTGTCAATGGACAGAGACTCTGTCGGAATCTATATGGCTTTCACATGATGATTCTCCAAAAGAACTTGAAGAGTATCTTTTCAAGCTTGTTATTACTATGGTATGGTTTCAATGCTGTTCTTTGTTGGGACAACATCATTTTGTTTCACTGATGAACTCAGATTATTTCTAGGATTATTTTCTTTTTTCTTTTTTCTTTTTCTCTGCAAAGATTCAAAATTTTGAGATGACTCATGGGACAGATCCAAATGGCTTTGCGATTACAGGGATCAGCTAGATCTGGCATCCTTGGAGAAGCTACTGTCAATATGGCACAATACATGAATTCAAAGGCCTCTGCTCCTGTTTCTTTGCCATTGAAAAAATGCAATTATGGGACTACCTTACAGGTGAGTCATTAACAATTATGTTCTGATTACCCTTGTTATTTTATGCACTTTCTAGAATATAAAATTTTCTTGCTCCAGAGCTCGAATATCATTTTATAAGTTACTGCATCAGTCTTCTAAGTTTCATATGGCGAACAACCAATTTGAGTGTAAAATAACTACTTTATCAAGTTAAGTTTCAAGGATGAGAATAAAAATTAATCTTGTTATATGCAAGAGAATGGAAAGCATATCCAATTTGAGTTTTAACAACGAAAGAAAGAAAGAAAAGGAAAAAAAACTTTGATATGATTTTGAATTCTTGAGTAATGATGTGACACCTAATAGGGTACAGAAAATACAAGCACCATCTTTTTATCACTGTGGAAGGTGAAAACTGAAGTCAGGAAGTCCTAGTTTTCTTTTTATGTTAAATATGAAGTCATACTTTCCTTCATTACATATTAGTTTTTCGAGTGACAATATTAAAATCATCCCTTTGTTGATATTCCTGGAGTTGCAAAATTTTTTGATACATTTTTTGCAAATCATAATAATCAATTCAGTGTTCAGAAAGAACTGAAAATTATTGTTAGGATCATATAAGAAGATCCAAATTTGGAANGTTGCAAAATTTTTTGATACATTTTTTGCAAATCATAATAATCAATTCAGTGTTTCAGAAAGAACTGAAAATTATTGTTAGGATCATATAAGAAGATCCAAATTTGGAATTCACTATCAGAAAAATAGGTTAATGTTTTTACCTTGCTTATGGATGCTGGAGCAATTGAGCTAAGTCTTACAGTTGCCAATCACCCACCCCCGACTACTCTTCTGCTAATGCATTTAGGTTCTGGTTGTGCACAGTGGATTTGATGAACCTCTGAGAATAGTCTAATATACACTAGCAGAAATTAATGCACAGAGGAAATGGAACTAAGTTGGCACAATCCTGTGTCCTGATGAAGTAAGTTATAATATTTTTCCAAGAATGAAGAAGAAAGTCTGAAGTTCATAGTTTAAAAACCGAAAAGAGAAGTAATTCCAAAGGTGAGCATTGTAGAGGAAGACTTGATTATGCCAGTCATTTTCAAATTTTGTTTTCCCTATGGAGGATGGGATCACATTTTTCAAAATTTTATTTGCATTTGGCTTTTGATTTCGTTCTTTGTTATATTACAATGCATATTTGTTGTTTGTGTGCTAGTTATTGGTGCACTAGATTAAAATGATGAGTGCCCAGGAATTGGCTACAGGACATGCTGAAGTAGTGGACAACATACCTTAACGGGATTGCTAGCATACATATGACTTTATGAAACAAACAATGACTGGCACATTGTGTCAGATTTGTCCTGTTGATTCAACAGTTATTTTGACATGGTTAAGGAATAGATTTCAAGAAAAGCTGAGATTAAAGTTTTATATGAGAGCCGACCCACTCTTCTGGTGTATAGAAATCTACGAGCCCATTCTATATATCGACACTGGTTGTATTTTCAATCTCTAAGTTTGGGCATGGAACACTTGACTTTCACTTTTTTTCAAGGTCTGATACCAGAATTTGGCTCTTACATGTTAATTCTGCCCCTAAATTTCAGGTCAAAATTCATTGTCTAACCCCAAGAACAAAACTCAGGTTTGTAACTTTTGGTGACAGTCCATTGGTCATGAGATTTCAGTGTTTTTTATTTTAGTTTGAAGGTTTGCTGCATAATTTCCCAGGGATGAAGGATCAAAAGACTCAGTTCCACACATGGATGATCAAAATGTAGATAACCATGATCTGTGCAACAAGTCAAATGGCTCTGATAATTCATTAGCCAGGAGTGGTGGATCTCCTTCAAGTCAAGATTTGGGCTCCACCTCACATCCAGGAAAATTAGGAAGCAGGGTATGTTTATATTTTCATATATTATGAGCTGCCTTTCTGCTTTCATTTAACTTCAAAACTTTGAGGATTAATTTACTTGTAAGAGAGTGTTTCTTCAGATCAGCAACCTTCTATATGAAGATTATAAGTGACATTTTCTGTAGTATTCCTTTATGAAAATATGCAACATTCTATTTGATTATAGTCCTTTATTAGGCATCAAGATGTCACTCTTTTATGTAAGTCTATGTGAATGAGGCATAATAAGGATTTGAAAACCTTTTCATTTATGCGTGTTTTTGAACTGAGGCACATCCTTCTGCACAATTGTTAAGCATATAGGTGGACTTCTTTTTACAAGTTCAAATTCTGATAGGGAACTTGTTAAATAGAATCTAACTTCTCTTTTGCTTCATTCAGTAACTTTTTAATGGCTATATTTCAAAATAGTGAAGTGAATTTAAACTAAATTAGTTGATCCTCAGACCTACCCCTCTTGTTTTGTTTCTGCATAGATATTTTGTAAACTCAAATCACACAACATACTTGAACCTTTCTTTTTTCGGAAGGTACTTGAACCTTTCTTTTGCTACCTTTTTTTACTGGAATTTTTTCCTAATCTCACTGTAGGAAACAAGTTATTCGGCATTTGGTTCTGATCACAGCTTCAACTCAGCAGACAGTTCCATTAGAAGGGACAATATCCTCCTGAAAAAAGACTTGAATGGTGACATTTACAACATGCATGGAAGAAAAGAGGCAGCCAGCTCTGGAAATATTTTCCCGGATGGTGATTATTTTGTCAATGATAATTCTACGTCAAATCACTCATCCTTCAATTCAAGGGTTGTGGGCTCAGGGGATGATTTGCAGAATCAAGAAACAGAGTTTGGGCAAAGTTCTTCACATGTTATTGCTACATCATCCCTGACAAATGCTGGTTCTTCCAAAAACCTACTGGAAGCAGCAGAAGACACCATTGAAGAGCTTTGTTCAGAAGCTAAGATGTGGGAGAGAAATGCACGGAAGCTAATGCTCGATCTAGACATATTGAGAAAGGAATTCACTGATCAATCAAAGAAATATGCAAATCTGGAGATGGAGCTTTCAGCAGCATACATGGAACATGAAGGATTGAAGAAAGAAGTTGAGCAAGCGAAACTAATGTTGGAGGAGACAATGATGAAACAGAAAGCCCCAAAAGATTCAGTCTATCAATCTGAAGGTTTAATTTGTATTGAGAAGGAACTGGCAAATGAGATAAAATATCAGCAAGAATCATATGCTAATATGGCTCTACAGTTGAAAAGTAGTCAAGAATCTAACATTGAGCTTGTCTCTGTTCTTCAAGAACTGGAGGATACCATAGAAAAGCAGAAAGTTGAGATAGAAAATCTTTCTGAGCTACAGCGGAGGTTCAATGATATGGAAAAATCTATCCAGGAGAATTCAGAGGAAAACAGAAATTTAGTAGTTCAGCTGCAACAACTGCAGGAATCGGAGAAGACACTGCAAGTTAACGTTCAATTGCTCGAACAATCCTTGAATGAGAAAAATAATGAGTTGGAGAAGGAACGGAATTCATATAGGCAGACACTTTTGGATACTGAGAAAGAATACAAGTGTAAGTTATCTGTTAAAGAAGAAGAAATAGCCAGTATACAAACAAAATTATTAGAGTCTTGTGAAAGAAAACATTCAGAGGAAGCAGTGTCCACTCAAAAAATTGATGTTGATCCGGTACAAAGTATTGAAACCTTAAAGGAAAAGGTGGAGGAGCTAGAAAGAGATTGCAGTGAGCTCACTGACGAGAATCTCAAACTCCTTTTCAAGCTGAAGGAATTGAATAACAATTGTGGGCCAAGATGTGCATCTTTTAATTCATCCAGTGAACTTCCAGCTAAATATTTTGCTACTTCTGACTCTGAGGTGAGTAAATTTGAATCCCAAATTTACCATCTGGAAGAGGAGCTTAAGAAGAAAGTGGTTGAGGAGGAACAGGCATCTAAACTTTTGCCTGAATTGTGTAAACAACTTGAAATGGCTCTTCACCACATAAAGAAGCCATGGCATAATGTCTCTTATGATGTTAATGATGTGTGTAAATCTTGTATTGATTATTTTTTGAATGAGAGCAAAACAGATTCAATTGCTTCAAAAGGGTGGGCTGAATATAGTACTAACTGTTTCTCTGAGCTGAACAAATTATTGGAAGCAAGGATTGCTCAGTGTGAAGAAGTTCTTAAACGTGGTGCAATAGAGATCAAAGAGAAGAACATTACTGCAGCAGAAGCTCAAACGAAGTTAGAAGACTACATTTTGAAGTTTCAAGAACTTGAGACAACAAAGAGAGGACTAGGAGAGGAAATGGCTGAAAAAATATCCATGGTGGAGAAGCTCGAGACTGATTTGCTGTCAAAGGAACAGGAGAATGACTTTATTAGACAGTGTCAGAGGGAACTAGAAGCACAGGTTTCTGCCCTTCAAAAGGAAAATGACAAGCTGGAGGATAACATAGAAACTGTGCTCAGGGAAAGTAAAATCACCTCTAAATGCTTGGATGCTTTACGAAATGATCTCGTGGTGCTTAGCAGCAGTGTTGATTCCCATGTTTCTGCTAACAATATTCTTGAGAGCAAATTATCGGAGCTAGAATGTCAGAAACATGAATTGGAGCTTAATGTATTGAAGCTGCAAGAAGAAAACAAGCAGTTATCAGAATGCATATCTGGCTTGGAAACTCAACTCAGGTATATGTCAGATGAGAGGGAATACAGTCGATCGGAGCTAGAGAATTCCCAAGCTAATGTTTCACGCCTACAAGATGAGATTGGAAGATTGGCTATTGATTTGGAGACACAAAAAGGAGATCTCAAACAAAAATTACAGCATGTGCAGAGTCAGTTGTCAGAATCTGAATGGGAGGGCAAAACTCTGAAAATGGAAAATGAGAAATTACAAGCATCTTCCGAGAGTCTCATTGAGGAATACAAAGTTCTTAAGGACTCAAATGGAGAATTGAGGAGGCAGAAAGTCGAGTTGCAGGGGCATTGTAAACAGCTGGAGGTAGAATTGAAGGAATCACAAGAAAGTTTGTCTGATTACTCTGAAAGAATTGAAGCTTTTGAGAAAAATCTGACTTCACTGTTAGAAGATTTTTCTTTGAAAGAGAAAGCCCTAACATCAGAATTAGACGGCCTTCTTCAAGAAAATAAGGAACACAAGGAGAAACATGTTCTTCAAGAAAGTTTGTTAAATCAAATGTGCTTGGAGAAGACATCTGAAGTTGAGATCCTTCAGAGGAAGGTAGAACACCTGGCCAAGCAAATTTCTGCAGCCCATGACGAAAGAGAAAGAGTTGCTTCGGAAGTTGTTCATGAACTATCCGGTTTACGTGCTGACAAAGCAAAGTTGGAATCCGCACTTCAGGAAGCTCAATCTAAAGTAGAATCGGCTGAGCTTGAGCTGGATACTTTCCGAACAGATTCAGAGTTTCAGGTTCAAAGCTTGATGGCCGAGATTGCTGCATCCAAACAACTGATGGCTGACCATGCAAAAATATTGAAGTTGTTGGCTAAGTACAGGTCATGCGAAGAGACACTCAAAACAGCAGTAAATGACCTCGAGCTGAAACTTACTGTTTCTGAATATGAACGCCAACAACTTATTAAAGAAACGTTCAGTTTAAAGGCTCAGTTGCAGAAAATAGCACCTCTTCAAGATGAAGTCTCGGCTTTAAAGAGCAAGCTTAATGATTTTAAGTTTGAAAAGGAAAAATTGGAAGCCTCACTGCATTCAATATCTAAAGATTGTGAAGAACTTGAGGCTGAGAAAATTTTATTTGTTGATAAAATTTTAAACCTGCAGAAAGACATGTCCGAGTTTGAGGACTGCAAATATAAGAAAGTTGTCTTAGAAGAAAAGCTTCGGCAGATGGAGGGTGATCTAGAAGCAAAAGAGGCACTCTATGCACAGGAAGCTGAGCTGAGAAATGAGCATCAATTGAAAATACAACTACTGGAGGAGGAGAAGGAAGAATACTTGCGAAGGGCTCAAGTCTTGGAGGAAGATCTGAAACTGATGGAGGAAAAAAGGCAAGATCGAAACGAGTCTTTCAGTAAAAGGGTTAGTGTTTACTTCTTATTCTTTCAGTAGGATACATCTGTTGTTTTCCAGTTGAAAAGTTAGCTGCTAATGGACAAATTTGGACCTCTAATTTGTTCAACAGAATGGAATACAGAAGAGCAACAATCAACAATTTGATAGCAGAAAAAGAACAGCCGCAAAGACTAGTCAATCACGAAAACTACTTACAGATAGACAAAATTCACAAAGAAGTCAATGTCAAACAGAGGTGCGACTTATGTTTTTTTGCTTTAATTTTTTAGTAGATGGACTTTACATATGTTATTACTTCTCCATTCTAGTTTGCCTCCGAAATAGTTGATGGAACTTAAACTTTTTGCCACTTTGATCTGAGTGGAATAATTATCTCTATTCCTGTTATGTCATCTATCTCCTTAATCATTCTGTAGCTCTTTTTGTTTTTGAACTTATCACTTCAGTTCTTTCATTCAGGGTGGTAATGAGCATGAATTTTATGATGGAAGTCCACATGCTGAAGTGGATCACATGGCAAAAATTCAGTTGCTTGAGAATGAACTTGCTGAGGCAACGGAGGCAAATAACAAGTTTAAGACTCAGCTTCAGAGGTGGGTAGAAAGGGAATATCAAAACAAACTCCTTATTTCTTATGTGTACACCAACTACCCTCCTTTTCCTTTTTCCTTTTCCTTTTCTCTTTTGACCACATTGGGTTTTGAACCATAGCATTAACCCTATGTTCAATCTCAATTTCTTTATTCAATAAGGTGCCTGCCATTTACTCATAAGAATGTTAGCTGCATCAATATCAGGTTTCAAGAAATTGTCAAGAAAAAAATGATCATTTCGCTTTTATTTTAACATCCAGAATTATTGCTGGGGGAGGGGCCACTAAACAAATTTTGAATGGTCTATAGAAATTTGCCTATATACATAAACATTTTACATTTTAGCCTGTATAAATACTTGAGTTTAGCTGTAAACACCTATAAATAACTGCATGTGTGACCATACGAGCACATGTGCTTGTATATTCGTATGCACTCCTGCATTATTCACATATAACTTAAGTGGGTAAGGCAGCCTTCCAAAGGCTTGGATGACTACAATGATGATGGCAATGGTGGATAACATGGTGACGATGACTCCAAAACAGTATATTGAATCTTTTAATCCTTACACTACAACTCAGCTAAGTTTTATGATCTCCTTGGCAAGGCTGTTGGGTCAAAAGTAAAAACCTAATTGAAATAAAGTTATCAAACCTGTCATAAATGTAATAATTCTCTTGAAGTTTTGACAAATCAATTCCTACCATTAAGCAATTTTCCTTGAGTGTAAGTTTAGTTTATGCATTTTGTGCAGGATAGATATGAGGAAAAGAAACAAATATAAAAGGAAAATTAAGACGATTCATATATGGGAAAACAATGACCGACTTAATAGAATATGTTCCTTTAGGCTCGTACATCTGTTTTCTTGACTGCAAAAGCAAAAGCAGCAAATGCATGCAATATGTTTGAATCTTTTCTTTTCTTTTTTTTTTTTAGTTCATTTTGGCTAGACAAGAACTAAACTAAAATGCTTACTATAACTTGAGGCAAGGGGGAGGGCTTGCAATTATCTGATTTGCATTGTAATAGTCCTATACAGCATTGGAGTTGTCCACAATTTTGATTGTTATCTTGGCTATCAACTCTTTGGCAGGCTTTCCTCTGAGGGGCGGAACATTCATACAGCTGCTCTTAGGAAATCAATGGCTGAAGGTGAAGTAGTGGCAAAAGAGAGGTATGAGCGAACCAAGTCATCACTAGAGACAGAGTTAAAAGACATTCGTGAGCGCTATTTCGAAATGAGTCTCAAATATGCTGAAGTAGAGGCCCAGCGTGAGGATCTTGTGATGAAGCTTAAGTCAGCCAGTAATGGAAAGAGGTGGTTTTTGTGAATCGATTACCTTTCCAATGGAGTTTTTCTGTCAATCATAGGTAGATATGTCCAACAATATGTTCATTTTCTCAATTTTTTGGCTCAGATTCCTACGATTGAGAATACGTACTTAAGGGATGTGGATAATAAATAGATAACTGAAATGAAAACTACTTGTTCATAATGGAACAGTTGCATTATGGCTGGCAGAATGTCAACTAGTGTGAGATATGTATAACCAACCACAGCCATAAAAGAATATGCAATGTCTCCATTTTTCTTCAACATGGGTGTGACTATTTTATGAAGTAGAGTTTTGGAAATAATGTGGGTTGTCAAGCAATCCCAGAGAAATAGAAAGTCATCTAGTTAGTGATGGTATCTTTTTTCATGCCTTAGTATTTTGAATTTTGAGAAGCCATGTAAATCAATACATGTATGATCTATTTACACTATATGCATTGTATTAGACCAATAAGTTGATAACAAACCAAACTGTTGGTTAGTCATTGGATGATGTAGCATACCTTGGAAGTAATGCTCATCAAAGGCCCATTGGCCTAACAGTCCATCGGGAAATGGGCTGGCCAACACCACGTGGCAGTCTATGTATAGTCCGATAGCCAAATGGGTAAGGTCATGAGTCCTGGTTTAGCCTGCAAGAATTGGCTGATGGTCCTGATCAAGGCTGAGCAAGCCCTTGGGTAAGCCCCCATTAGCGTGATAAAGATAAAAAAAATTGCCAAAATTGATGGGAAAAAAACCCTAGACCAATTAGGCCTTGCCCGATGGGCAACCAGTGGGCCGTTGTGTTTCTCACTGGTTGGCCTGACCCAACCTGTTGTTGACCCTTACGTGGAGGTATGGGGTACAATTACATTAAAATTCATTTTCGGGGTACATACAAGTAAAGTTGGTTTACCTCAATGCTTTGGATTCAAATAATATGCTTCTAAATCCCATACAAGATTCCTTTAAAAGTCACCAACTTTATAGATTTTTTTTCTTTTTTATCTGTGGCTTAATTGGCATCATATGACTCATAAAGATCAAAACCTCATTTAAAGGCATTACGCCATCAACAAAGCATCCAACCCTTTTTCTTCGTAGGAAGAAAGAAATGATTATGCTTCTGTCACTCCCAACATGAAATCTCACTCAGACCACCACAAAAAGGCCTAAGCACACTAAAATGCCCAAGAGGGTATGGTTTGTTTTGGATGATCGTAGAGAGTAAGTTGATAACACGACCCAATTCAGAAGTTGAAGTTAGTCCAAAATGTCCAAGACGCCCGTTTATAATGAGGTTTGGAAAATGTAAGTAATAGAAAATCTTAACTTATTTTTAAGAGGGAGATTTTCGAATTTGCACATGTGATGTATCGTTTGAGTGGAGGAAACATTTATGATATGGGGTCAAAAAGAAATGGATTGGATGGGTTAGGATCTTCTTCAGATGTGGAGCAGTTGAGGTGCCAATGGCATATCCTAGGAAGATGCTAATTTGCATCTTTTTACTTTTTGTTTCTCTCTTCTTTAACTAAAAGTGACCGAACACTACTACTTAAGCCACCTTCCTCTTCTATTGCTCTCATCACCAACAACATCCATTTAACAACAAAGCCAAACACTCCTTGTTCAACCCCTCTGCAGCACACTATATGTAACATAGCAGTTTTTGCTCAGTCGCCCCGACAATGGCACCTATGGCTCTAACTGAAGAGGCGGGGTGGACGCATCCAGGCCTATGGCCAACTGGTGGATCCTCCTCTGCTGATGTTATTCAGCTCAGGGTCTAAGGAACCGCCTTTGAAAGGGTGGTTTCTGCAATAGGGCAACTTCGATCCTTTGGCATTTTGACTCCACCGAGTCAGTTTGAACACTAGCAATTCCTAAAAGGAATGTCGTAGTATGGTCTTCTGTATTTCTTTCTATTTGTATGTATTAATCAGTACAATGCTTGAAAGCCAGAATAAGTAATTGTTGTCTGGTTGTATGGCTACTTGAGATCACTTTGCTCTGACAGCTGCGGTGGCTTCCCCCACTCGTAATATATTACCACAGCGGGAATGGATAATTACGCCTATCCCGAGTTTACACAGCAGTCATGTTTCAACTATTCNCCATGTATAGTCCGATAGCCAAATGGGTAAGGTCATGAGTCCTGGTTTAGCCTGCAAGAATTGGCTAATGGTCCTGATCAAGGCTGAGCAAGCCCTTGGGTAAGCCCCCACTAGCGTGATAAAGATAAAAAAAAATTGCCAAAATTGATGGGAAAAAATCCCTAGACTAATTAGGCCTTGCCCGATGGGCAACCAGTGGGCCGTTCTGTTTCTCACTGGTTGGCCTGACCCAACCTGTTGTTGACCCTTATGTGGAGGTATGGGGTACAATTACATTAAGATTCATTTTTGGGGTACATACAAGTAAAGTTGGTTTACTTCAATTCTTTGGAATCAAATAATATGCTTCTAAATCCCATACAAGATTCCTTTAAAAGTCACCAACTTTATAGATTTTTTTCTTTTTTATATGTGGCTTAATTGGCATCATATGACTCATAAAGATCAAAACCTCATTTAAAGGCATTACGCCATCAACAAAGCATCCAACCCTTTTTCTTCGTAGGAAGAAAGAAATGATTCTGCTTCTGTCACTCCCAACATGAAATCTCACTCAGACCACCACAAAAAGGCCTAAGAACACTAAAATGCCCAAGAGGGTATGGTTTGTTTTGGATGATCGTAGAGAGTAAGTTGATAACACGACCCAATTCAGAAGTTGAAGTTAGTCCAAAATGTCCAAGACGCCCGTTTATAATGAGGTTTGGAAAATGTAAGTAATAGAAAATCTTAACTTATTTTTAAGAGGGAGATTTTCGAATTTGCACATGTGATGTATCGTTTGAGTGGAGGAAACATTTATGATATGGGGTCAAAAAGAAATGGATTGGATGGGTTAGGATCTTCTTCAGATGTGGAGCAGTTGAGGTGCCAATGGCATATCCTAGGAAGATGCTAATTTGCATCTTTTTACTTTTTGTTTCTCTCTTCTTTAACTAAAAGTGACCGAACACTACTACTTAAGCCACCTTCCTCTTCTATTGCTCTCATCACCAACAACATCCATTTAACAACAAAGCCAAACACTCCTTGTTCAACCCCTCTGCAGCACACTATATGTAACATAGCAGTTTTTGCTCAGTCGCCCCGACAATGGCACCTATGGCTCTAACTGAAGAGGCGGGGTGGACGCATCCAGGCCTATGGCCAACTGGTGGATCCTCCTCTGCTGATGTTATTCAGCTCAGGGTCTAAGGAACCGCCTTTGAAAGGGTGGTTTCTGCAATAGGGCAACTTCGATCCTTTGGCATTTTGGCTCCACCGAGTCAGTTTGAACACTAGCAATTCCTAAAAGGAATGTCGTAGTATGGTCTTCTGTATTTCTTTCTATTTGTATGTATTAATCAGTACAATGCTTGAAAGCCAGAATAAGTAATTGTTGTCTGGTTGTATGGCTACTTGAGATCACTTTGCTCTGACAGCTGCGGTGGCTTCCCCCACTCGTAATATATTACCACAGCGGGAATGGATAATTACGCCTATCCCGAGTTTACACAGCAGTCATGTTTCAACTATTCCCATACAACGGCCCTTTATTTTCCTCTTTCCCGGATTCAGATCTGTCCAATACGCTTTTCCTCCAATATAGTACAGTAAAGTAAAGGAGAGAGTATATTGAAGGGGATCTCACTCTTTTTTCCGAACCATTGTATGCTAATAAATAACTAAATTCACAGATAACAGTTAAAACATCTTGGACATCCAAGTCTTATTGATAACCACTACCTAAAACTACAACTTNCGGGAATGGATAATTACGCCTATCCCGAGTTTACACAGCAGTCATGTTTCAACTATTCCCATACAACGACCCTTTATTTTCCTCTTTCTCGGATTCAGATCTGTCCAATACGCTTTTCCTCCAATTTAGTACAGTAAAGTAAAGGAGAGAGTATATTGAAGGGGATCTCACTCTTTTTTCCGAACCATTGTATGCTAATAAATAACTAAATTCACAGATAACAGTTAAAACATCTTGGACATCCAAGTCTTATTGATAACCACTACCTAAAACTACAACTTCATCTTCTTTTTCTTCTTCAAAGGAGACGGTCTGTTCGGCATCATCCCTAAACTCATCTTCATCATCGAAGTCATCATAATTATCTCCATACTTGGTGAGCCCATCAACTGTCTGCTCATCAGCAAAATGACTGCAGTGACCTAAAAGTTGCTTAGCCTCCGTTTGTTCTTCAACTGTTTTTGCCAAAGAGAGGAGAACATTCTTTGCTTTCCGATCAGGAGGAACCCCACCAGATTCCATCTCCTTGAACCAAACTAGAGCACTGCCAAAATCCCCGTTCTTACCATATGCATCCATGATTGTGGTGAAAACAGTCTGATTGGCTTTGATACCACAGACACGCATTTCTTCGTATTTTTCCATCATCTTCTCAAGATTGCTTGTCTTCGCGTACCCTTTGATTAGAGTCCCATATGTGATGACATTAGGTTCAAATCCATCTTGTTTTATTCTTCTGAAGAATTTTTCTGCACCCTCCATATCAGGAGCATTTACATAAGCTGATAACATGGTGGTATAAGAACAAAGATCGGGCGTACATCTGCAAAAAATTAAACAATAGTAATTTCCCATTGAATTGGCCTCTACAAAATAAGTTCCTGGGGCAGCAGTGAGCACCAGCATCAAACACACAACGTTCTATTTCTCCAGAAAACAATGAATGCACATGAAGGTGCATTGGTACACATACACACACCGGACGCTAACATAAGCCCCCAATTAGAGACGAAATATCAAGAATATTAGAAAAGAAAGAACAAATAATTTCTAAAAATTAGTGTTTACTATCATGACAAATCATGAAAAAAAAAACCTATATTGACTCTGTTACCCAAAGATCCTAGAAGTTGAAGAACAGGTGCAGAAAAAACTATTTGATGACAAAGGCAACTCATTCAAAATTTATCTCCTCAATATTGGTAAATCATTATCTAAAGAGAAGATTAAATGAAAATTAGGATGAAATACATAGGATTACAAAAAGAAAAACTCTAATGATGAAAATTTGTCAAGAGACCATATTTCTATCTAGGGTTTTAGATAAGTTCAAAGCAGAGCCCTGGAAGCAACGTATATTCAGCCAATGCGCTGGGGTCTATACATATACAAAGCAGATATTCAGCCAATGCAATGTTACCTGTCCCTTCGCATGCTCTTAAAGACAGTCCGAGCTTGCTCCACCATTCCAGAGATTGCAAATGCATCAAGCAAGATGTTGTAAGCTTTCTGTGTTGGCCTGAAAAGAGAGACAAAAAAGTGTAATCTTTGTTCACAATGATGAGAAAGAAACAAACTACAACGACCTCCTTGATAAATTCAGCATGCTCAGTGATTTAGCATTCACTTTATCCTTAGATGAAAAACAAAAGACCGAACTTTTTGTCTAACAAACGACAACAAATAAAGGTTCATCAACTCCCAAAAGCCCGGCCCAACCACTAGTGCCATCAGCCACTAACTCCAACGGCCCTACAACCCACAGGTAGTCCATCTGTGAGTAAACATAGGTTGACTTTTCTTTAACCAAAATACATGAGCTTTTTTTTTTTTGAACAGTAAAATACACTAGCTAGTTTTAGACTTTTTTGACAAATATTAGATTCAATGACATAAGACTTGCAGAGTTAGCAAAGAAATTTTCTTCTATTGGACCCACAATGTCCAAAAGACCCTCTCAATGTCCACCCAGGTGTCTTTTCCTCACCATCTTTTTTGTTCAAAAAGAGGACCGACCTGCTGCCAGCCCCTGGGGGGGTTAGATAAAATTTTTAAGAGAGTGATCATCAAATTGTTCTTGTCTGATAACCGAAAAAAGCTGATTTCATTTAGTCCAGCATTTAGAGGGCAACTACAAGAAAGCACAATAAATTAATAAACATACATGTTAATAGCATCAAGTTTCAATAACTTGTACCAAAGAAAAAAAACTGTTCCAGGAACAGGAACAGAATCAGACTTATTATATACTAGGTCAGTGGCCTTCAACAAGTCAGAGAAACTGAAAAATTGCACTAGGGCATAGGACCAAGTAGTTTTCAACAATCAAGTTTCAGAACCCTGGGCTCTCTACATTTTGAGAAGAAGTAAGTACATACCTGACACCGGCATTTAGCATCTCCTCAAACANTATTAGATTCAATGACATAAGACTTGCAGAGTTAGCAAAGAAATTTTCTTCTATTGGACCCACAATGTCCAAAAGACCCTCTCAATGTTCACCCAGGTGTCTTTTCCTCACCATCTTTTTTGTTCAAAAAGAGGACCGACCTGCTGCCAGCCCCTGGGGGGGTTAGATAAAATTTTTAAGAGAGTGATCATCAAATTGTTCTTGTCTGATAACCGAAAAAAGCTGATTTCATTTAGTCCAGCATTTAGAGGGCAACTACAAGAAAGCACAATAAATTAATAAACATACATGTTAATAGCATCAAGTTTCCATAACTTGTACCAAAGAAAAAAAACTGTTCCAGGAACAGGAACAGAATCAGACTTATTATATACTAGGTCAGTGGCCTTCAACAAGTCAGAGAAACTGAAAAATTGCACTAGGGCATAGGACCAAGTAGTTTTCAACAATCAAGTTTCAGAACCCTGGGCTCTCTACATTTTGAGAAGAAGTAAGTACATACCTGACACCGGCATTTAGCATCTCCTCAAACACCGATAATGCCTCTTCTTCCCTTCTAGCTTTCCCATAAGCNAAATTGCACTAGGGCATAGGACCAAGTAGTTTTCAACAATCAAGTTTCAGAACCCTGGGCTCTCTACATTTCGAGAAGAAGTAAGTACATACCTGACACCGGCATTAAGCATCTCCTCAAACACCGATAATGCCTCTTCTTCCCTTCTAGCTTTCCCATAAGCTTTAATAAGTAAGGCATGGCTGACAACATCAGGTTGAAGACCAGACCTTTGCATCTAAAATTAGGTATTTACTTCAAAAGTCTGATAACATCACTTTAGAAGGACATTAAAGAAAAGAGAAAGGAAAAAATTTCAACAAAACATTATGTAACACAGAAATGTGCATACAAGGACTACTCTTTTATAATGTTCAAGTACTTGTGCAGTTTTTTTTTTTTTTTTTTGATAGGAAACACAATTTTATTAAAAGAAACAATAGCATACAAGTGAAACTCATGGATTGACAAATAATCCATCCAAGATACAAACCATCAAAAACAGAACATAGAGAAAAAAGCAAACAAATCGATCACAAGTCGCCTTCCAATTCGCCAAAATTCCAAATAGAGGGATATTTGCAAACTCCTTTGAAGCCAACGCCCAAAAAGTTGCTAGAAAGTGAATTCGGTTTCAAAGCCCATCAAACACTTCATACTTATCCTTAAAAAATTTTGAATTTCTTTCTAACCAAATCACCCAAATAATTGCAAAAAAAACACATTCCCAAAGAGTGTTTCCTTTAATTTTCTTCCAAATCCTTTATAATCCACACACAACATAGTTGAGATTGAATATGGAACCACCCAAGAAAGCCCCACCATTTCAAACAACTTATTCCATAAGGACAATGCAAAAACAAATGGTTCACATTCTCGCAATCATTCTTGCACATAACACACTATTGAGGGGAGAGACAAGTATGAGGTCTTCTTTTTTGAAGCAAATCATTAGTGTCAAGCTTCCATGAGCAATGACCCATGCACAAACTTACACTTTCAAAGGCACCTTAGTCTTCCATATCTTCAAAGATGGACAATAAATTGGGAGAGTGATGTCATCAATCAAATAATCAAAGTAAGATCCAATTTATTTTGTCAATTAACTCATGATGCAAATTTACATTATCAAACAAAGAAAAAAGTGAGACCAATTCCGAAGTTTCCCTATCGTTAAGACTCCTACGAAAACCAAAATTCCATGAAACCGGATTAGAAAAAGATCCAACCATTGATGCAATACGGGAATGATGATAACATGAAAGGCTATAAAGCCGAGGAAATAAACAAGATAAGGTTGACTCCCCAATCCACAAGTCCTCCCAAAACCGTACTCTCTCCCTATTTCCCACAACAAAACTAACCCTTGGAGACAAGGAAGGAAATCCTTGAGAAAATGAATTTCCATAGATTTCGAAAACTACCACTTTCAACTCCATTAGCATCTCATTCGTTAGCCTACAAACCATACTTGCTTCTAATAACCAAATGCCACAATGAGTTTTGCTCCAATGGGAATCTCCAAAGCCATTTTTCTATGAGAGCTTTATTTCTTACTTTTAAATTACCCACCCCAAGTCCACCCTTAACTCTAGATCTCGACACAACATCCCATCTAATCAAGTGATCTCTTTTACCCTCACCAGTCACCACTACCTTCCCACAAGATCTCTTATTATTCCTTCAATCTTTCTCGCCACCACCCAGGCATTTTAAAAAGAGATAAAAAAATAAATAGGAATGTTAGCTAAAACAAACTTAACCAAAGTAAGTCTCCCTCCTCTAGATATAAAGGTTTTTTTTCAACCATCCAGCCTTCTACCTATTTTCTCTATAACTGGATCTCAAAACCCCAAAGAAAGAGGGTTACCACCTAAGGGAAGCCCTAAATACTTCAATAGCCACCCACCTACAGAATATCCCAAAACCTCATCCAATCTAGCAATTTTATCTTGATTAGCATTAATTCCCACAATCAAACTTTTATCTGCCTACAAACAACACCACCCAAAAACATCCACAATTTTCTCAATATTTAAATACTTCTCTTCATCCCTGAAAGAAAAAAAATGGTATCATCTACAAACTATAAGTGAGACATTGCCACCCTCTCTCTGCCCACAACAAAACTCTCCACCATATTACAATTATCTGCCCTTATGATNAAACTTCTCTTCATCCCTGAAAGAAAAAAAATGGTATCATCTACAAACTATAAGTGAGACATTGTCACTCTCTCTCTGCCCACAACAAAACTCTCCACCATATTACAATTATCTGCCCTTATGATTAACCTACTCAATCTATCGACCACCAAAGTGAACAAGAAAGGTGACAATGGATCACCTTGTCTCAATCTCCTAGATGCTTTAAATTTACCTCTCGACTTACCATTAAGAATAACTGAAAAATTCATAGACTGCAGNATTAACCTACTCAATCTATCGACCACCAAAGTGAACAAGAAAGGTGACAATGGATCACCTTGTCTCAATCTCCTAGATGCTTTAAATTTACCTCTCGACTTACCATTAAGAATAACTGAAAAATTCATAGACTGCAGGCATCCACTAATCCACTTCCTCCATCTCAACCCATACCTTTTTTTCTACAACACAAAATCCAAAACATTCCAATCCACATGATCANATTCATAGACTGCAGGCATCCACTAATCCACTTCCTCCATCTCAACCCATACCTTTTTTTCTACAACACAAAATCCAAAACATTCCAATCCACATGATCACAAGTCTTCTCAAAGTCAATCTTTAAAACAATTCCTTACTTTCCTCTAGCTCTATACTCTTTAAGCACCTCATTAGCCACCAAAGCAACATCCAAAATCTGTCTCCCCTTAACAAAAGTCCCTTGATAACTTGAAATGGTATCACTTAAAATTTCCCTTAATCTAACAGATAAGACTTTTGCAATAATCTTAAAAAGACTTGTAACAAGGCTAATTGGCCTAAAATTCTTAATTTTAAGTGAATTTTCTTTTTTTGGAATGAGAGAAATGAAGGTGGCATTAGTAATATCATTTATCAACCCATTTTGAAAAAATTATGCAAACACTTTTTATCTGTTGGAGATATAACAACCTAGGGTTTATTTTGTTTTACCTTTTTATCTTTATTGTAAACTTTTATTGGTTATATATACGGGGGCTCTACACTTAATTTGTATCCCTTTTTACTCACATATATTTCTAGTTGGTATGAGAGCCATCAACCCTAAACCTAACCTCCGCCAATCTTCGTAACCAACGAAACAAACCAAACGTCCAACACACCGACAGCCGACTGCCTATACCGACTAGTCCATCTCTCCATCTCTTCCACTGACTACCCATCATTGTCTATACCAATCCATCTCAATAACTCCTCACCCAAAAGTAACCACCGACAGCCCATCTTCCCAGGAAAACCCACCGATACCACGCATCCCAACAAACCCACCGACTTCACCAAATCAACAACTCCTCAACAAACCAGCCCCTTGTCCGACAAACCCATCAACGAACCAGTAACTCCATTGATCAACAAACAGCCTGTAACAACAAACTCACAGCCTGCACTAGGTAACAAGCTCCACCAACAAAACAAAACAAAAAATAAATAAATAAAACCAGTAAACCCCGACAGCAACTAGTCGAAACCACCCAGTCAAAACCACCGACTACCCACTCCACCAAGTTCACAACCAGCATACCAGTCCATACTAAGCTCCACCGACTGCCACCAGTTAGCCCATCCTTCACTGACCAACATACTCAATAAATCGAACCCAGACCAGCCCACTACCTAACCAAACTCTTACTATTGGGTCACTGTCCACTCCACTCATTAGCCCACTGTCGGGTCACATTTTTTGTTGTAGTTTCGTCCTTCGCACTCTTCGTCGCAGTATATAGGACTGTTTTAAAAGGGATTGAATCCCCTTTTCCATTGATCTACTCTTGATGAAGTAGATCATTTATTTCTATTTTCTGGATTTCTAGGCACCACAACCTGATTATTTGGGAGTTTTATGGACCTTCTTTATCTGTCATTTTTGTTCGACTGGAGATATATTATTCTCTCTTATTTTATCTCTCTATTTATCTTAGAGTAATTTTTTTCTGTCACGGGTGCCCACGTATTATTATTTTTTATGGCTACTACTGAGGGATTTGAGGCCTCTACGATTAAGATCTATGTTGTTAGTACTTCCACCTAGAACGTACGTTCTGGTTCTCGTCAGTGTGATTATTGTAGCCGACCAGACCATCTCAGGACTACTTGCTGAAAGCTCTATCCGGAGCTTAAACCGCATCCTCGCAGTCGTACTGCTGCTATTGTTGAGGTACCACCACCTACTATCGTTGTTCCTACTTTTCCTTGGCAGAGTGATATGGATGCTATCATTTTTCGATTAGATATACTTATGTCCGTCCTGACTTATCGGGGTCCGACTACTACTACAGGTATACCTCGTGTCTTTCATGCTTGCACCAATTCGTCTATCCTTTGGATGTTAGACTCGGGTGCAAAGGTCATATGACAAGTGAGGTCCATCACTTCACCACTTTTGACGAGCAGTTACATACACAAGTTCAGTTAGCAGACGGGACACATTCCCTTACAGTCCGCCTCCCAGATGACTTTACATTACATTCGATTTTTCATGCGGCTATGAATCTATTATCCATACATCAGTTAGCCAGAGATTTTCACTGTGCAATTGTGTGTTTATATAATTCGTGTTATTTACAAGACCTGAGTACCAAGAGAATTATTATCAGGGGACATGAGAGAGATGGATTATATTATCTAGGCGATCCACCTCCATCACCTGCACCTACTTTATCTTTATTTGTTCCTAGCTTGCATGTTANTATCTTTCATGCTTGCACCAATTCGTCTATCCTTTGGATGTTAGACTCGGGTGCGAAAGGTCATATGACAAGTGAGGTCCATCACTTCACCACTTTTGACGAGCAGTTACATACACAAGTTCAGTTAGCAGACGGGACACATTCCCTTACAGTCCGCCTCCCAGATGACTTTACATTACATTCGATTTTTCATGCGGCTATGAATCTATTATCCATACATCAGTTAGCCAGAGATTTTCACTGTGCAATTGTGTGTTTATATAATTCGTGTTATTTACAGGACCTGAGTACCAAGAGGATTATTATCAGGGGACATGAGAGAGATGGATTATATTATCTAGGCGATCCACCTCCAATTTCACCAGTTCCTCCACCTCCATCACCTGCACCTACTTTATCTTTATTTGTTCCTAGCTTGCATGTTAGAATTTTGCCTAGTACTTTTCGTTATAATTTTTTATCACAAACTGTTCAGTTGTGCCATGACCGTTTTGGGCATACAAATTTTAAATATTTATGTAAGTTATTTTCTACTTTGAGCAATGCTTATGTTGGTGGTAAATTTGACTGTGTTATCTGTTCTCTATCGAAACATGTTCGGACCAGTTATATTCCTCGCNCCAACTCTTACTATTGGGTCACTGTCCACTCCACTCATTAGCCCACTGTCGGGTCACATTTTTTGTTGTAGTTTCTTCCTTCGCACTCGTCGTCGCAGTATATAGGACTGTTTTAAAAGGGATTGAATCCCCTTTTCCATTGATCTACTCTTGATGAAGTAGATCATTTATTTCTATTTTCTAGATTTCTAGGCACCACAACCTGATTATTTGGGAGTTTTATGGACCTTCTTTATCTGTCATTNACTCCTGTTACTACTCTATCAGGTGTCCGATACTATGTGATATTTATAGATGACCATACTCGTTGTACTTGAGTCTACTTTTTGCATAGGAAGTCTAATGTACTCCCTGTTATCACTCAGTTTCTCCAGATGATTAAGACACAATTTGATGTCATTGTCCGTGCTCTTCGTTCAGATAATGCCAAAGAATATGTGTCTGATGCCTTAGTGTCTNCCCGTTGTACTTGAGTCTACTTTTTGCATAGGAAGTCTAATGTACTCCCTATTATCACTCAGTTTCTCCAGATGATTAAGACACAATTTGATGTCATTGTCCGTGCTCTTCGTTCAGATAATGCCAAAGAATATGTGTCTGATGCCTTAGTGTCTCACCTTTCTTTTCAGGATATCCTTCAACAGCTCACTTGTCCATATACTCCTGACCAAAATGGAGTTACTGAAAGAAAAAATAGGAGTCTAATAAGAATGGTATGTTATATACTTAAAGGTATGGGGGTATCAAAATCTTATTGATATTTTGCTGTTTTGACTTCTACCTTTTTATGTAATCGTACACCGAGTCGTGTTCTTCAGCATAGGGCTCCCTTACAAGTCTTATTCCCTGAGCGGACACTTTTCGGTCCCCCCTCGTGTTTTTAGCTGCATATGTTTTGTTCATGATCGGTCTCCTACTTGTCATAAGCTCGATGATAAAGAGATTTGTTGTATCTTTGTGGGCTATTGTCATCAGTCTAAGGAGTATCGATGTTATGATCATATCAAGCGCCGTATGTATCACAATTTAGATGTTACCTTTCTTGATCACATTCCTTATTTTTCTTCCACTTCTGTGTCTGCCCCTCCAATTGATAATACTCTCTTTGATTTTTTGTTACCACAGGAGCCAAAATCATTGGTCACTATCACTACAAAGTCTTCAGTCTCTCCTCCACCAGAGTCACTCATCTCTGTTAGTACAGAGTCACCAGTCTCTCTTCCTTTGCAGGTTTATGTTCGTCGCCCTCGCTCTCATCCCCTTATTGATGTCCCCTCTACCTCAGGCGATGCAAGTAATACTTCTCAGTTAGTTGAGCATATTGATACACCTGTTGTTAGAACTGATGAGATTGCAGGTACTGAGCCAGTTGCTTTCCCTGATGAGACATTGTCAGTGGAGGATGATGATTTAGGGCGTCGTTATCCGCAGCGTGATCGTCGTCCAGTTGTCCGTTATGGTTGGACTGCCAGGATTTTATATTCGATCTCTGCCTATGTTTCTTGTGGTGGTCTTTCTCCTACATTTCGAGCTTATAGTATGGCCTTATCAGATATGTCAGTTCCTCGCTCTGTTTCAGAGGTTATGCAGTAACTCTAGTGGGTTATTGACATGCAGACAAAGATGAACGCTCTTCAGCATAATCATACGTGAGATTTTATCTCTTTACCTTCAAGGGTGAACCCTGTTAGCTGTCGATGGGTTTACACGCTGAAATTTCTTGTGGATGGTACTATTAATCATCACAAGGCTAGGCTTGTGGCGAAGGGCTTTACTTAAGTACTAGATCGTGATTTTGGTGCTACATTTGCCCCCGTGACAAAATTGACTATTGTTCAATTGATTATTTCTCTGGCTGCAGAGTACTCTTGATCTCTTCATCAGTTGGATGTGAAGAATGCATTTCTTCATAGTGATTTGGACGAGATTATTTATATAGATACACCACCGGGCTTTCGTGGTGAGGGGGAGTATGCTGGAAAGGTATGTCAACTGCGAAAATCTCTTTATGGACTGAAACAGTCACCACGAGCCTGATTTTCTCACTTTAGTGATGTAGTTGTACGTTTAGGGTTCACCAGATGTCATTTTGATCATACTTGCTTCATTCGACGGAATATTTCTAGACAGTGTGTCATCCTTTTGGTATATGTTGATGATATTATTAATATTAAAGATTAAGTTTCTAGGACTGCACTGGTCAAGGTAGACCTTGGGAAGGCCTTCGATGTGAAGGACCTTGGATTTCTGCGATATTTTCTTAGGATTAAGGTTACCCGTAGCAGTAGAGGTATTGTTCTTTCTCAGAGAAAGTATGTTCTGGATCTTCTCTCAGACACTGGGATGCTAGGATGCAAACCAACATCATCACCTATGATTCCAAACCTGAAGCTTACTACTGAAGGTGAGGAGTTAAGAGATCCGACTGTCTATCAGAGGTTGGTAGATAGGCTTATCTACCTAGCTAACACTAGGCTAGACATTTCATTTGCTGTCAACCGAGTTAGTCAGTTCATGCTCAGACTATATCAGCCTCATCTTGATACAATTTATCATATTCTTCGATAACTCAAGTCTGGTCTTGAACTTGGGTTGTTCTATGCATTAGGATCTCAGATTGGTTCTCTAGCCTGTTATTCAGATTCAAATTATGGGGGAGCGTGTGATGGTCGATCTACTACAGGTTTTTGTGCTTTTCGAGGGACTCATCTTATCTCTTAGAAGAGCAAGAAACAGTCAATTGTCTCCCGCTCGTCAGCAGAAGCAGAGTATCGGGCACTAGCACTTGGCACATGTGAGATTATCTGGCTACGATCGATTCTTGGCAAGTTGGAATTTCCAGTGACATCTTCATCTACATTATATTGTGATAATCGATCTGCTATTCAGTTCGCTTCTGATTCGGTATTACACAAGAGGACGAAGCATATAGAGATCGATGTTCACTTCCTTTGAGAGAAGGTTAACAGTGGTATTGTCACTCCATCGTTCGTGGGGACCAGGGATCAAGTTGCGGATATTTTCATCAAACCTGTCACTCGATCCATTCTTCGGGACTTCGTTGTCAAGCTTGGCTTAGTTGACATTTTTGCGCCTAGCTTGAGAGGGAGTGTTGGAGATATAACAACCTAGGGTTTATTTTGTTTTACCTTTTTATCCTTATGGTAAACTTTCATTGGCTATATATACGAAGACTCTACACTTAGTTTGTATCCCTTTTCACTCACATATATTTCTAATTTATCAAATCACCTTTCACTACCTCCCAACACTCTTAAAAAAAAGCCATTGTAAAACCAATAGCTCAGGTGCTTTCGCTCTACTACACTTAAAAATAGTCATTCTAAGTTCTTCCTCCTCAAATGGTGCCTCCATCCATCTGGCTTTCATCTCTTCAATGAGGCACCAATCAAGACCTACCAAAACTGGCATCCGATCATCACATGCTGAATATAAATTATGAAAAAAATTCACAACCTCTCTTTCAATTAAATCTTCCTCCTCAATAAAATCTTCATTCTCTACTGCCAATTTATTGATAACTTTCTTCCTTTTTTCAGTTGTCACTCTATGAAAAAAACTTAGTATTATTATCTCCTTCTTTCACCCATTTCACCCTTGATTTTTGTCTCCAACTAATTTCTTCAATAAAAAGAATCTCTTCAAAATTATTTCTAAGATCTCATCCCTCTTTTCTCAATCCATCATCCAATCCCCCATCTTTTCTAAAATCAAACTCTTAGTGACACGTATATCTCTAAAAACCTTTGTACTCCACTCCTTGATCTTCTTCTCTATAAACTCCAGTTTTTTCATGAACTTATATCCTTCCCAACCTTCAAGACTTCCACCTCCCACCACTCTTTAAAACTATCCCTAAAGGAATGATGCTCAAGCTACATGTTTTCAAACCTAAAAGGAACCGGTCCCCATTTGATAGTAGAATTATGAAGAACAATAGGACAATGGTCAGAAACAGCTCCTGTCTACATCTCTGAAAGCACTCCTCTCATCTCACTTTAAACAAAAACCAATCAAGCCTTTTACACACCAAAGCCTGCCAGAAATTAGACCAAGTAAAACCACAATTAGCCAAAGGCAGATCATTAAGTTCAATTTCCCTAATAAAAGTGTCAAAATCTCTCATACTCAAGTACTTGTGCAGTTACATGCATGTAACCCATGCTGAGTAAGTGATTACAAGGAAAACATTCCAATAAGCAGCATAATAAAATACTATTGACCAAGTGCATAGGCTGCCTTTAAAATATTCACATTTTTTTTAAAAACAATGACAACCTAGAAGCAAATGAAACTAGCACTTCATATCCAGTGTGATTCAGCTCTCTCGTGTTCTTCTCCAGTCATACCTACCTTTTCATCATGTCACTTTTCCCTATTCTAGTTACTGAGCACACACAGGATCTCAGAGTAAATATTCATGATGTAAAAACATAGATCCACATTAATAGATTTATGAAACCAATTGCATGCTTAAAAGAAAAGGCAGTTTTTCACTAATAAAAAAAAAATTGCATAAACAAAAGGACCAGTGGAAGATATACAAACTCCCAATATTAGTATTAGACAGCAATATTGTTGAATTGAAATACAGAAATTAAGGAAAACTCAACTTTATGGAGAAAAGGTAGAAACAGACATGGCATATATGTCACAAGTAACAAACAAGACTAAGAAATTTTTACAGCAAGGGAACAGTCAGTTATAAGAAGTACAGCCAAAAGGACAGTATGGTTATTACTTTCTGAAATAAAAGACAATATGGTTAACTCTTAATCATAATTGAAGATGAGAACTAACAGCTAGTAATTCAAATTTACCTGGTCATAAATTTTCGAAACCTCCTTGTAATTAGTATCAAATGACATTAAGCTATTATAAGTGACTGTAGTTTGTTGAACTCCTCGCTCAGCCATCAACGCAAATAGTTTACGAGCTTTGTCATAGTTCCCTGCCTTCTTATGCATATAAATCATCATGTGGAACATCTTTTGATCTGGCTTTAAAAGTGAAACCTCTGTGTTCAGAAGGGTTTCAAAAATCTCTTCAGCTTCTTTGAACTTGTCTCCCTGCAATAGTCCCAGCTACACCAATGAGATTCTTTCTTTTTTGATAAGATAGACCAATGGGATTCAACATCTAAGATAGGCATAAACATGTAGTGAAGCAATACTAAAGCAGATCTTACCGCATGCACACACAGGAAAATTCAAATTCTGTATTGTCTGTTATATACAAGCTAGGGGAGATCCATGATAAGATAGTTCAACACCAACGACAACACCGAGAAGCCGGAGGAGAGAGGGGAGAGCTGATGCCTCATATTTAGGTATCTTAATGTTGCCAATGTCTTTCAAGTTCAGCAAAATATAATACAAAAAGATAAATGGACTAGAGATGGTTCATGCCTTAGGGTTTCTGAACTATCAGTATTACACTCAATATCACTATAATGAGTCCATATGACACAATAATTACTGCTACTAAAACACATCCACGTTGATCTCCAGTTTCCACATATCAAAAACCAGAATAATCTAGAACACATTGGATTGAAACAAATGATAGTAGAAAATTTTAACCAAGTTAAGGAGTGGTTAGTGGAGATTTAAACACTATCAAAAAATAACTGATCCAAACTGAGATCAAACCCAATTTCCAATTAGAAGGCAATAGAATTTGTATATGCATTGGCACAAGTTACTACTTGAGAAATTAAGTTGACATTGGGACTTCTGGGGAAAAAAATAAGGAGGAAAATATAAGAGTAAACATGGATATTTGTAAGAAGTAATGACATAGGAGATCTTGCATCTGCCTTTTATCTATAATAAGCTTATTAAATTATGCTAGACAAAACACCACTATTTAATCTCATATCTGATCTGACCAAAAAAAAAATACTCATATCGGAGGTTTGATTTCAACTCGAGGATACATGATCCAATAACATTCAATGAAGTGAAACTTCAACAGTACCGTTATACTTATGCAAACAATTGCAGCCTTTGTCTTAAGTCAGTGAACAATCAAGAGCATTCATAACCACTCGCCAAGAAAATTTCATAGTATAGGTTGTATTTTCACATTCCTCTTGATCTTACTATAAAATCCAAGGATTGCAGAAGTTTTCATATCATGAGTGCAAGAGCAACTAGCTTTACATACTCTTGATGCACAACCGTTTATACTGAAAGAATAGCTGCTTTAACTTTAACAAGTGTGTCAAAGAAATCAAATAATATCAGGCTTATCAGCTTGACAGATGTTTTTGAAAGATTTCAAAAGATATTATAGAAAGGAACAATTACCTCAACGAATATTTTAAGAATTATTTGATATGTTACAGCAGAAGGCTCAGGACCTGAAGATTGCATCTTTCGAAATATTGCTTCTGCCTTATTGTACTGCCTGCCTTTTCCATATGCTTCCATGAGAGCAGTGTGGGATATGACACTTGGTGGAAAGCCCTTCTTGTTCATGTAGCTTAATACCCTTTCAGCCTTGTTAAAGTCCCCTTGCTTTCCATATGCTGTAATAAGCATCAGAAAATCCATCTCGTTGAAATTCCACCAATGCTGTGTCCGAAGCCATTCAAGAATCTAGAACACAATGAAAAAAAAAAACATTAAGTCAGAAGAACTAATCAAGATAGATGCAAAAAGTAAGAAGTTCATAGAGAGCAGACCTCCTCCTCTTGATATATAGAAAATAAGGCAAACTTAATTTAGATACTCAAAATCAATGGGAGAACTTGTGGATGCGCCAACACATGAGTTAGAGCACAAAGGTACCCCAACCATCCGCAGTTCAATAACATTCATATCCGATAATCTACACTCTACCTCCTTCTATTTATAGACATAGAATAGATGGGAATTATGCGATACAATATTTTAGCTATGCCTTACATTAAATTTTCGAATTTAGGTGTAACTGCAGTAATCTCATAGCTTTTAGAATTTGCTATCAGTATTCCTCATCAAATTGATTTGCTGAGTTAATCAATTGTACAACACTTCCCGAATGTCCTGCTCCTAGGTAGGTTTCACGGTGCTTTTAAAAGGACAATAAGAAAATATCCGAGTAGGGACAGGAAAAGTAAGCAATTTGCTGACCTCACTGACGAGGTTCCACTTCTTCATCTGCTTAAACCTAATTAAGGTGCCAACAACCACATCTTTAGGAAGAGCCTGGTTCTTGGTCCTTCGGCTTTTGAGCACTAAAACTGCAGAACCTGCCTCCTCAATTTCGTTCATCAGTCTCCTCCAGTTTTTCTGATCCGTTTCATCAGCAGCATCCTTGAAAACCTCTATTTTCTTCCTCTTTTGCATGAACTTTCTTGGTGCCAACATTCCAAGACAAACAACCTTCACTCTTCTACCAATTTTAGCATTGGCTTCAGTTGGATTCCCACTAATATTTGGTTTACTGGAGAAAATACAACATAACCACAGTCCAAAAGTGTTAATTACCCATAATTAGACCCCACATTTTCAATCTGGGTAAATAGCCAAAGCTGCAAAAAGATATCCATCATGAAATAGGTTGGAAGAGTTTGTTGAATAACGTATCTGCAATTGTTATATCCAATACAAGCCCCAAAAGTTGAAGCTATTATTCAAGGGTTATAACGAAATTATTTAACATAAATATACTGAAAACAAAATATAAGCAAGTGTCATTGCCCATGATTACACCCAGAAAGTTCTAACTGGGTCAAAATTCAAGAATTATCCACAAGTATATATACATGGAATATAATGATTTTTTGTTTGGTCAAGCAACACATCAGCAGGTGTTGTTAAACATGAATACACCCAAAAAATTCAAGCTAGAGAATCATCCACCAATCTATTTACAATATATAATGATTTCTTCATTATGCAGCATTTCCATAAGTTCTTTTTTTCATTATTGAACCCAATCTTTCCAGCTTGGAATCTATTAAAGAAGTCTCCATGCATAGTTCAACTATGCCCCTATGGTTACTTTTCTGGCTATAGCATAATGACAATGTGGCTCAGAACCAAAATCAAGAATCTTTAGAGGTATGATATATGCTAGAAATAAGGTATGGTACAAGAAAGGCAAACAACGAACTGGCAACTTAGCAACTCACCACTACTTTTCAAACCCTAGAACCTATTCAACCAGATGCAATTACTTGGCTTTTGGTGAGCTATGATTATTAGTTTTCCCAGTAACCAAACAAAGGGTAAAGGTTCAATCCAATTGTGTTGTGATAAGAAAAAGAAAAAACCAGAGAGGGGGGGAAGCCTACCTCCAATTGACGAATGATGGAGGTGAAATAAACGGTTTGAGGAACAACATGGTTTGAGGCATTTTTATGTTTACAAACAGAGAGACGCAGAGAGAGAGGTGCTCTGCAGCTCTGCTGCTAGCTATGGCGCTTCGTCTATGAAATATCTACTTATCTATTTATCATTTTCAGATACAGTAATGCTACATTTTACGGATACAGTATTTATCCATTTAACCTTTTCAAAATTTGGTCACCTATCATTATTCGTTGAGATAGAACAATGCTATTAAGACATAATTTATAGATATAATTTAAGAATATAATGAATTATCACTAATGATATAATAATGAATTCATTAAGGCTACAATGGGACTCATCATTAAATACATTTCACTATCATTTCATTGGTAACAACTCATTATGTCTCAATAGCATTAGTGCTTTGGGATATGGACAAGGCTTTTTCATTCGGATAAATCGACCCGCCCATTTTACAACATAGGATAGGATACATGTAAAATACAATTCAAATCTCAAAAATTTGTATAATACAATTTAAATTTCAAAAGATAAATAAAATAATTTTTGTGCGTGCTGGATCTTGCACAATATAAAAACGAGAACAGATCTCAAAAATGTGTATAATACAATTTAAATCTCAAAAGATAAATAAAATGATTTTTGTGCGTGCTGGATCTTGCACAATATAAAAATGAGAACAGATCTCTCTCTTGGTGAACTCAAGTGAATCGGTGAAATGGTCAGCCACGCTGCTTGGAACAGCCTGTGAAATCCTGTGGTAACCTGGAACGGTAATGGAAGACACTCGTGGATCAAAGGAACGATTCAGTAACGCTGAAGAAAGATTCCTGGAACAAAGAAGAACAAGTTAGAAGGGCGCCGGAGTGTTTTTCGGCGTTTCTCCTCCGACGGTCAAGTCAGTCTTTGAGAGAAAGAAGAAGAAGAAAACACTGAATATGTATTGTAGCAAAGGTTTTTTGTTGCATACCATCTTGCCTTTTACGATGAGTATTTATACCTCAAAATCTCATAATTGTTGTCAGTATAGTTAGTAGGTGATCATTAGATACAAACAGTGTGCGCACTAATTCTGATGAGGAATGTCTTCTCTTTTAACTGCTCGGGATCCCGAGCAATCAATACTGTGTCATCGGTCTGTCGACTGTTCAATGAGCTCCCCTCGGGGAGGACGCAATAAATGTCCAGCCTTAGATGTATTTATTGTCTTTCAATTCCGAGCCTTACCGCATTGAATGCAGTCTCATCAAGGAAATGGCGTAATTAAATGCTTGCTTTCCTAAGTCGAGTGTCAGCAAGGCCATGCGGTCTTTCTGTCTTTGATGTGACACAATATGCCACGCGTCCATTCCTCATTGGCTGTGGCCCCTGCCTTCCTGTGCCTTCTGACACCGATTGTGTAAGACGAGGTCATGATAACTAACCTAGCCTAGCTTAGGCTAGTGACCAGTGCATCAATAGCCTCTGCTGGAGCAGAGAACTTCATCCTGGATGAGGGGGTACATCTCGGTACCGAGGAAGAGGTACATATCAGAGCCGAGGAAGAGGTATATCTCGGAAACCGAGGAATATGTACATCTTGAATCTGAAAGGGGGGAGGCCTAGCGACCGATGTACCATATCAGATCGAGGGTATGTGTCGGTACATAAAAGCGTACTGGATGCCACTCGATCCATGGTAAGNGATTTCTTCGGGTCTATTATTCTGTTTCTGAGATTTTCTACGTGTTCATGACCCACTCCCCTCTTTTTGCTTGTGCAGATATCTCCCCTCGGGAAATAGCTCCTCCACCCCGGTCGTTGGTGAATTTTGTGGACCTAGCCACCGTTTGGAGATTCATTGNCTAGGACACGTGTCTTTATCTGGGAGTATTCCGGAAATGTCCCATCAACTGCCCCCCAGCCTTCGATCTTCTGACACCNATATCTCCCCTCGGGAAATAGCTCCTCCACCCCGGTCGTTGGTGAATTTTGTGGACCTAGCCACCGTTTGGAGATTCATTGGTTCCGACGGGCTCGGGCGGGCTGCCCACATCCTCCTGAATTATACTCCCGGATATAAGAAGTTTTCACAGCTTCCCCAGCCTTTCGATCCTTCACGGTGGTCTGAACTCTTCGATCAGGCGGTGGAGCAAGAAGTCGAGGAGAACTTGGAAGAAGACCCCGACCGGGCTTCGAAGGCAGAAGTAGAGGGTAGAGTTGAAGAGCTCGGGGTCAGGGAGAACTTGGTTCCTTCGCACGCCGAGGTGGGAACTTCGGGGAGAGATTCGTGGCCAGACTTTCAAATCCTACAATCCCTAGACGCCGAGGATGCCCTCGAGGTAGCCATGTCCAGCACGCCCCGCATTGATCTAGGATTCCTAANTTCGATCGCCGGAGGTGTTTTCTGGTTGCCCTTCAGCGACCAATCCCCGGGAAGCCTTCTTGGGGATCTTCGTGGAAANGATTCCTAAGGCTGAGACAAGCACTCGCTGTCGGGAGGGGACGAGGGTCGACCGGTGGGGCCTCATCTGCAGGGACCAGCGCCACCCCCTCCTCAAGAGTCGTTAGTCGGGGGTCAAGTGCGTGACCGGGATCCTCAGGTAGAGGAGGAGAGGAGGATCAAACATAGGCATGATGGCCTTGGCAGGGNCTAGTACTTCGAGGCCAGGAAAGTATACAGTAAAAGGTGGTGAACAAATTAATAGATTTAGGGTTAAGTACAACGTTCCCCCGAATGTAGACATAGAGNGTTCAGCATCAAAGTGGGAGAGGCCGTGGGTTTCCCCCTGTTCCTCAACAACAACAGCAGCAGCAGCAGCAGCAGCGACAACAACAAACTCCTCCCCCCCTTCCGCCGACAGTGGAAGCCGCAGAGTGGAATCCTCGAGCNACTGCCTTTTTTTTATCAAAGCCATCGTAGAAGGTGGAATTAGGTTCCCTTTGCCCCCTCTGCTTCTCCAGTTCCTCTCTCGTTTTTGCCTCTTTCCCGGGCAGTGTTGCCTTAATGTCTTTAGGATAATTATGGGGGTCCTAGAGCTCANGCCATTGATCACATGAATCAAGTGATCAGGGTCGACGATTCCATTTTGCAGGACCCCCATATCGCCAATGCAGTGAGTGAGACGCTGCATTTTGAGGCCGACATGGTGGCTCACAGGGGGCGATCAACGAACGTGTTGTTTCGCTCCATCATCCAGAATTCCCTGATGGTAAGTTTCATCTTTGCCTCAGTCTTCTTTTTTTTTTTTTNAGCTCAATAAGCGTCTTGGGATAAACGTCGGGTTGAACAATATCCTTTTTTGTTATTCCCTCTTGAGAGTTACGCCTCAACAACACTTCTACCTCNTGGTAAGTTTCATCTTTGCCTCAGTCTTCTTTTTTTTTTTTTAGCCGCTTTTCCTTTTAGTGACATGCCTTTTCCTTTGCAGGCTACCCAACAGATCTCCATAAATAGCGGCGCGGTATCATGGGGCTAGGATGGACCTCTAGCGGGTCCGAGAGCAGAAAGAAGAAGCGGAGGGTGCCCTTGCTAGTGCCAAGGAGGACGTAGCCACCAGGGATTCCACCCTCGCAGGGCAGGCTGCTCAAATCGAGCAACTCCTCCAGGATGCTGAGTTGGCTAAAGTCGGTGCTGAAAAGCTTAGTGCTGCCCTTGCCGACGTTGAGGGGAGGATCACAGAGCAGATGCAGCGGCTCTCTGCGGCGGAGGAAAGGGCTGTTGGCTCAGAGGAAAGCTGTCTGGCTCTGACCCAGGAGCTGGATAGGATCAGGGCCGAGGCGCAGAACAGGAAGTCCGAGGAGCAACTCCGAGAAGAGTTTGTCGATGACGTGCTCCCCGCTCTTGAGGAAAACAGCAAGGAATTCTTCAAGAAAGGGTGGGACGAGGCNGCGCAGAACAGGAAGTCCGAGGAGCAACTCCGAGAAGAGTTTGTCGATGACGTGCTCCCCGCTCTTGAGGAGAACAGCAAGGAATTCTTCAAGAAAGGGTGGGACGAGGCGCTCCAGTCTGCTGGAATCCCGTCAGACTCTCCGCTCTTCCAGATGCACAAGTACATGCCCTCGGCAGATATGGAGCAGGCCGAAGTGGAGATTGCTGCCGAGGGCGAGATTCCAACGCCGGTGCAAGTTTCGGCGGATCTGCCTGAGGCGGTAATAGTGGATTTTTCTGACGAGGCCTTGCCGGACCAGGTCCCGGACCATAACATTCCTCAGGGTCTCTCTGTTGCCGAAGTACCTCCCGTTCTGCCTACTCCCGAAGCTGCTCAACCTTTCTACGCCGATTCACCCTCGGCGGATGTTTTGGAGATGCCCGGGGCAAGATAAAAGACTTTTCTTTTTCGACTGTACTTTTTCTTTTTATGTAGCTCTTGGGGACGCAAAGCCCCTCTTTTTGAAATAAAGCTCGAGTACTTATACTTTCTTGCATACACTTTTTTTTTTTAACTGTATTCAGGGCCTTGCCCATTCAAGAGGCTTGCTCTTATATTTGTTTTGGGGGCCAGAGTCCTTGAACTCTGTCCCTAGGGCCTTGCCCTTCCAGGAGGCTTGCTCCTGTGTTTGTTTCGGGGGCAAGAGTCCTTGAACTCTGTCCCCAGGGTCTTGCCCTTTATCTTTGTCGTTGGCAAACACTGAGAGNGCCCTCGGCAGATATGGAGCAGGCCGAAGTGGAGATTGCTGCCGAGGGCGAGATTCCAACGCCGGTGCAAGTTTCGGCGGATCTGCCTGAGGCGGTAATAGTGGATTTTTCTGACGAGGCCTTGCCGGACCAGGTCCCGGACCATAACATTCCTCAGGGTCTCTCTGTTGCCGAAGTACCTCCCGTTCTGCCTACTCCCGAAGCTGCTCAACCTTTCTACGCCGATTCACCCTCGGCGGATGTTTTGGAGATGCCCGGGGCAAGATAAAAGACTTTTCTTTTTCGACTGTACTTTTTCTTTTTATGTAGCTCTTGGGGACGCAAAGCCCCTCTTTTTGAAATAAAGCTCGAGTACTTATACTTTCTTGCATACACTTTTTTTTTTTAACTGTATTCAGGGCCTTGCCCATTCAAGAGGCTTGCTCTTATATTTGTTTTGGGGGCCAGAGTCCTTGAACTCTGTCCCTAGGGCCTTGCCCTTCCAGGAGGCTTGCTCCTGTGTTTGTTTCGGGGGCAAGAGTCCTTGAACTCTGTCCCCAGGGTCTTGCCCTTTATCTTTGTCGTTGGCAAACACTGAGAGAGATAAATACTCAAAAATAGTATTTCTTTAGATTCATCACATTCCACGGTCGCATTACAAGTTTTCCATCCATATCTTCTAATCTATATGACCCGGCGCCTCTGATAGATATCACTTTGTAAGGCCCTTCCCAGTTAGGTCTCATTTTTCCTTCTGTTGGGTCACGAGTATTGGCCGTTACCCTTCTGAGGACTAGATCGCTGATTCAGAATTCTCGCGCCTTGACCCTTTTGTTGTATAGTTGGGAAATATTTTCCTGATACTTCGTTATTCTTAAGGCGGCTGTCTCCCTTCTCTCTTCCACTAGATCCAAATCCAGTCCAAGTTGACGGTCATTCCCCCCTGCGTCGAAAGCTTGGGTCCTTATGGTCGGGAGTCCTACCTCGAGAGGTATGATAACTTCCATTTCGTAAGCCAGGGAGTATGGGGTTTCTCCCGTCGAGGACCGAGGGGTGGCCCTGTACACCCACAAAATATTTAATAGCTCATCTGCCCATTTTCCCTTGGCTTTCTCCAACCTCTTCTTGATTCCATTGATAATCGTTTTGTTGGAGGCCTCTGCCTGCCCGTTGGCTTGGGGATAGGCAGGGGTGGAGTAGAAATTACAGATTCCGAGTTGTTCGTAAAAAGACTTGAAACGCCCGCCGGTGAATTGAGTTCCGTTATCAGACACCAGTGCCCGGGGAATCCCGAATCTGACGATTATGTTCTCCCAGACGAACTTTTTAGCATCTATGTCACGGATGTGACTCAACGGCTCCGCCTCAACCCACTTGGTGAAATAATCTGTGGCCATGATGAGGAACTTCCTATTTCCAAGAGCCTTAGGCAGGGGTCCAACTAAATCGAGTCCCCACTGGGCGAATGACCAAGGGCTGGTCAGGGGGTGCAAGTCCCCCGCGGGTTGCCTGATTGCAGGGGAGAACTTCTGACATTGGTCGCATTTTTGGACGTATGCACGCGCATCCCTTTTCATTCGCGGCCATCAATATCCCTGAGACATGATGCGGTGTGCCATCGATCGCCCCCCAGAGTGCCCTCCACATATTCCTTCGTGTACCTCATAGAGAAGGTCTTCCACTTGGTCTTCTTGGACGCATAACAAGTAAGGTCCTGAGAAAGACCTCCGATACAGCTTCTGATCTGGAGAGACTCAAAATCTCGGAGTTTTGAGTTTTATCTTCCTTGCCTCTTTTGAACACTCCGTGAGGTCTCCTGTTGTTAGAAACTTGAGAAAGGGATCAATCTAGCTGGGCGACATATGTGCGTCCTGGATGGCCATTGTCTCGGGAGAATGGTCTATGCAGGATGCGGGAAGATATTCTATAGTGATCCTGCGCGACTGAGAGGACTCCACCGCCGAGGCTAGACAAGCCAGGGCGTCGGCATGCGTGTTCTTGTCTCGGGACACTTGTTTGATCTCAATCCTTCCGAATCTTCGGATTACAGTTGTCGCCTGGTGATGGTAAGCCTTCATCCTAGGGTCCCTTGTCTCAAACTCCCCGTTAGCTTGGTTGACTACCAGCATGGAATCGCAATGCACGATCAAGTCCGTAACTCCAGTAGCCTTAGCTAACCGAAGTCCTGAGATGAGGGTCTCATATTCAGCTTCATTATTCGACGCTTTGAATCCCGGGCGAACGGCCTGCTCTGCGACAATCCCATCTGGAAAGATCAGCAAGATACCGATCCTGTACCCCTTACTATTTGACGAACCGTCCACACACAAAAGTCATGGCGATCCTTCACAATTTGTTGGAGACGCTATGTCGGGAGGAGGCAGTCTTTCTAGAACGGGATGTTCCCCCGAAAACTCAACTATGAAGTCCGCCAATACCTGACCCTTTACTGCGGTTCGAGGTTTGAAATGAATGTCGTGCTCCCCCAATTCCACTGCCCACTTGGAAATCCTTCCGGAGAGCTCCGCTTTCCTCAAAATGGTCTTTAAGGGCTGATCGGTAAGGACGGTAATTGGGTGCGCCTGAAAATAATGCCTCAGTTTTCTTGCGGTGGTGACCAGGGATAGAGCCAATTTCTCTAGGGGCAGGTATCTCGTCTCTGTGTCCAGGAGCGCCTTGCTTATGTAATAAATCGGCTTCTGGCGGTGCTCATGCTCACGAATGAGTACCTCGCTTACCGCAAATTCAGACACGGCCAAGTACAAGAAGAGCATTTTCCCCTGGATAGGGACGAATAAGGTCGGGAGAATCCTTAGGTATTCCTTGATCCCTGCCAGGGCGTCTTCGCACCCCTGGCTCCACATATCCTTCCCAGCACTTTTGATTGCTCCGAAAAAGGGTTTGCATTTGTCTGAGGAGCGTGAGACGAAACAGTTTAGTGCCGCTAGCATCCCCGTGAGCTTTTAGACTTCTCTGACAGTTCGGGGGCTCCGGATGTCCAGGATCGCTTGAATCTGATCCGGGTTATCTTTGATTCCTCGTCGGCTGACCAGATATCCGAGAAACTTACCCGATTCCACTCCGAAAATGCACTTTGCCGCGTTCAGCTTCAGGTCGTACTCCCTGAGGGTGGAGAAGGTATTTGTCAAATCTGCCAGATGATCACAACTTCGTTTGCTCACCAGCATATCGTCAATGTAGACCTCCATGGTGTTGCCGATCTGTTTTTCGAACATCCGATTCATCAGCCATTGGTATGTCGCCCCGACGTTCTTTAGTCCAAATGACATCACTTTGTAACAGTAAACTCCCTTCGAAGTGATAAACGCCATTTTTTCCTGATCTGGGGGATGGAGAGGGATCTGGTAATATCCCGCTCGGGCATCCAGGAAGTCCATGCGTTCATATCCGGCAGTGGCATCCACTAGCTGGTCCACCTTTGGTAGGGGTAGTCGTCCTTGGGACATGCCTTGTTTAAATCTGTGAAGTCTACGCAGACACGCCATTTTTCCCCCTTCTTCTTTGCGCAAACTGTGTTAGACAGCCATCCTGGGAACTGTATCTCTCGAATGGCGTTGGCCTTCAGGAGTTTGTCGATTTCTTTGTTGACCGCGCAGACGTGATGCGGAGCTATACGTCTTGGCTTTTATTTGACTGGTTTGTGCGCCGGGTCAACATGCAGCTTGTGTGTGATTATGTCAGGGTCTACCCCCGTCATTTCCATTGCGTTCCAAGCGAACACGTCCGTATTTCTCCTTAGGAACTCAATCATCTCCTCCTGTTCGGCTGCGGGCATCGCGGTTCCGACTAAGAAATGTCTTTCTTCTTCTCCCTCCACCAAGGGCACCTTCCGGAGGTCCTCCACCGACCGCTCAGTTGGGTCTATCAGGGGGTCGTCCATTCCTGGACGCCCGGACTGTGATTGCTATTTCNTGTGATTGTTATTTCTCCATGATCTCTTCCGGGGCTTGCCCCTTTTCTTGGGTGAACGCCCCGGCTCTAACAGCTGAATAAAACCATTTTTTTGCGGACGCTTGGTCCCCCCGGATCTCCATGATACCTTCTGGCGTGGCAAATTTTAGTTTCTGGTGGTAAGTGGAGTGCACCGCTCCCAACGCATGCAGCCATGTTCGCCCCATGATCACGTTGTAGGGAGAGTTCGTATCCATTACGACAAACTCGGTGTTGATGACGAAGAGACCCGTGACAACTGACAATGTGATTTTACCTACGGGCAGGGCAAACGAGCCGTTGAATCTGATGAGGGGTGTCCTGACCTTGGTGAGGTCCTTGAGGCCAAGACCCATCCGTTTCAAAGTCTCGAAGTACATCACTTCCGAGTAACTTCCAGAGTCTATCAACACCCTTTTGACGTCGAATTTTCCTATCATCAGGGTTAAGACGAGGGCGTCGTTATAAGGAGTCACTACGCCTGTCAAGTCCGTGTCGGAGAACGTGATGCTGGGCTCACCAGTCCTGACCCTTTTGCTGGCTGGCCCCCCATCATCCTCGGCTACCTTCCTTGTAAAAGCTACCTTCTTAAGGTCGGACTCGAGTTCCTTGGACGTGGGGCGATCCAGGGGACATACATGGATGACATCTATGACGTTGTCCGGCTCCTCGGTCGGGACAAGGGTGTGTCTTTCTTCTGGCCTGGGCTCTATGTATTCTTTCAAGTATCCGTCTCGGACTAACCTTTCCAAGAACGATTTGTATGCCCTGCAGCTTTCGGTGCGATGTCCGAAATCCCGGTGATATGAACACCTAACTTTTTGATCACGGGTGGAGTGATCGCTCTGCATCCTGGGCGGCCACTTGAAGAACGGATCATGCTTGATTTTATGGAGCAACTTGAAGATGAGTTCCTTGAACATAGTGTGAACTCCTTTGGACGACCCCCCTGGAGAATGTAGTAATCCCTTTCGGGGAGTATCTTCCCGCTCCCTCTCCTTTCTCTTAGATTGGAGGGTTCGGCCTTTGCTGCTTCCTATCTCGTCCTCGATCATCGAGTATTTGTTTATCCGGGCCATCAGCTCGCCCATATCCGAGGGAGTCTTCTTGGTCAGGGATCGGTACAGGTCCGTGTCCCTTGCCAAGCCAAGCCTGAAAGACGCCGCTGCCATGACTTCCGAGCAGCCTTCTACCTCGTTTACCTCTTCTCAGTATCTGATGGCATATTGACGAAGGGTCTCGGATTCCCTACTTCTGAGCGTTAGCAATGATCCAACGTCTTTGGACCGCTTACTCCCTGTAATGAATCGAGCTAGGAACTGCCTCATCAATTCCTTCCACGATCCAATACTGTTGGGGGGAAGCGCCTCGAACCACTTCATCGCAGAGTCCCCCAAGCTCATAGGAAACACTCGGCAGAGGAACCGTTGGTCCGAATGATAGAGGGACATCATCTGCTCGTATTGCTTGAGATGGGCTTCGGGATCGAACCGCCCGTCATAAGTTTTGAACCTCGGCATGACAAACTTTCTTGAAACCTCCATCTCTCCGATCTCCCTGGTAAAGGGTGTTTG
>CAUOFW020003047.1:474716-533226 GCA_963454935.2 Ilex paraguariensis | reverse complement strand
AACTTTCTTGAAACCTCCATCTCTCTGATCTCCCTGGTAAAGGGTGTTTGTATGACCTCGTCTTCGACCTCATCCTGGATAGCCTTACTCTTTCTCCTGGATTCCAACCGGGCTCTGAGATCAATTTCCTCCCTGACGGGATGTCTTCTGAAGTCTTTGAGTTCATCAATAGGTCCCCCATTTCCTGGGCGCCGTGTGGATAGGGTAGAATCTTCCTCGGACTCATCTCCCTTCCTCCGTCTAGACAATCCTCGCCGGAAGTCGTCCAGGGCTAACGGCCTTGCCTTCCTGGAATGGTCGTTTGGAGGGTGTTCGTTGGCTCTCGGTCGCTTTGGGGCCCTGGAGCTTTCTGCCTTGTTGTTTAGATGATTTCTTAGATCCTTCGTTTTCGCCTCCCGGGCGGGGAACCCACGAGAGAGGAATGAGTCCCTTGACCCTTCGCCGGAGACGGCAAATTCGTTGAGCCGGCTTAGGAAATTTACATTGTCCTTTTCCAGCTGTCGTAATCTATCGCCAAACTTTTCTTCGATCACCTCCGCCAGCTGACAAGCCAGGGGGCTGATCCTCCTGACCTGATTCCCATACTGGTTTGAGGGGTAACCCCTCTTGACTGAGTAGAGGCGTTTTTATTCCCATCAGTGTGATCCCTTCCTTCGTGGTGACAGGGAGCTTGTAATTCTAGACTTCTTTGGTGGGGACCTTTCCCTTTTTGTCGAATGTTCACCATGGTCACTGTTCTTTATAGAGAAAACACTAGTAAAACTAGTCGTTTCCCACAGACGGCGCCAGATTGTGCGTGCTGGATCTTGCACAACATAAAAACGAGAACAGATCTCTCCCTTGGTGAACTCGAGTGAATCGGTGAAGTGGTCAGCCACGCTACTTGGAACAGCCTGTGAAATCCTGTGGTAACCTGGAACGGTTATAGGAGACCCTCGTGGATCAAAGGAACGATCCAGTAAGACTGAAGAAAGATTCCTGGAACAAAGAAGAACAAGTTAGAAGGGCGCCGGAGTGTTTTCCAGCGTATCCCCTCCGACGGTCAAGTCAATCTTTAAGAGAGAGAGGAAGAAGAAAACACTGAATATATATTGTAGCAAAGGTTTTTTGTTGCATACCATCTTGCCTTTTACGATGAGTATTTATACCTCAAAATCTCATGATTACTGTCAGTGTAGTCAGTAGGTGATCATTAGGTACAAACAATGTGCGCACTGATTCTGATGAGGAATGTCTTCTCTTTTAACTGCTCGGGATCCCGAGCAATCAATATTGTGTCATCGGTGTGCCGACTGTTCAATGTGCTCCCCTCGGGGAGGACGCAATAAATGTCCAACCTTAGATGCATTTATTGTCTTTCAATTCCGAGCCTTACCACATTGAATGCAGTCTCATCAAGAGAATGACGTAATTAAATGTTTGCTTTCCCAAGTCGCGTGTCAGCAAGGCCATGTGGTCTTTCTGTCTCTGATGTGACACAATATGCCACGCGTCCATTCCTCATTGGCTGTGGCCCCTGCCTTCCTGTGCCTTCTGACACCGATTGTGTAAGACGAGGTCATGATAACTAACCTAGCCTAGCTTAGGCTAGTGACCAGTGCATCAATAGCCTCTGTTGGAGCAGAGAACTTCATCCTGGATGAGGGGGTACATCTCGGTACCGAGGAAGAGGTACATATTAGAGCCGAGGAAGAGGTATATCTCGGAAACCGAGGAATAGGTACATCTTGAATCTGAGAGGGGGGAGGCCTAGCGACCGATGTACCATATCAGATCAAGGGTATGTGTCGGTACATAAAAGCGTACTGGATGCCACTCGATCCATGGTAAGTACCTCGGGGTAGAGGGGACTGGTGACCCGATGGGTACGTGATCTCGATAACAGGGATTAGTGATTCCGAGGACACGTGTCTTTATCTGGGAGTATTTCGGAAATGTCCTATCAATTTTTATTTTTTACGATTGAAATCTCTTTAAATTTACTTTAAAATTAATTCGACGGTTAATATTAACACCTAATTTTAATAGAAAAAAGAAGCCCCTAAATGTGTATCTGAAATGACTTTTAAAAAGTGTTTCTAAAACTTATAACTTCTCATAAGTATTTTAAAAAAATTAGTGTTTGAAACCGTTTCACCACCACCATGACCACTATCACACCACCACCATCATTGCTGCCACCACCCCTACGACCATCACCACTACCACCATCATCGTCACCATCCCACTACCACCACTGTCATCACCCCACCACCACCGTCGTTGCCGCGACCACCACTATCGCCACCCCATGTACACCCCCACCGCTCCACCACTATCATCACCACCACCGTCGTTGCTGCCACCCCTACCCTCATCCACCTACCACCACCCCCACGACCATCATCATTACCACAACCATCGTCATCACTGTCGTCACCCCCACCACCACCACTGTTGCCACCCACACCATCACTACCACTGGCCTAACACCACCCTCACTANCTACCACCACCCCCATGACCATCATCATTACCACAACCATCGTCATCACTGTCGTCACCCCCACCACCACCACTGTTGCCACCCACACCATCACTACCACTGGCCTAACACCACCCTCACTATCCTACCGACACCACCACCAGCGTCATCCACCACTGATTGTTACCATTGTCGTCCACCGCCACCACTTACCACCACCGTCATCTCATTCTTATATTTATTACCATTATCACTATTATTCCACTATTATCGTCGCCCCACCGTCAGCACCTACCACCACCATTATTGCCCACCACCACCACCCACTACCACTCGTCGTCGCCCCACCATCGCTACCAATCACTATCACCCACCCCCACCACACTTACTATTATCACCCGTCATCACCCATCACTGCCGCAACCATTGTCACACGCCAACACCACACCTACTACCACCACCCGTCATTGTCCACCATTGTCGCAACCACTGTCACACACCCCCACCACATCTACCACCACTACCCTATCATCTTCCACCACTATCGCCACCCACTATCACTCACCCCCACCACACCTACCACCACCACTACCATTGTCATTCACCACCACCAATTACATTGTCGCTCACAAGCACTCATTGTCGCCTACAACCACTATTGTCACCGTCTATTACCACAACCCACCACCGTCATTGTCTCACCACAACCATTGTCAACCACACCCACCATTACCACCGTCGTCACCCATAGCTGTCACCACTACCATCGTCACCCAAAATTTACCACCACCATCACCACAGTCGTCGCCACCCACCACAACCATCACCGTCTCTCACCACCACTACTGTCACTCATCACCACTACCACCGCTCACCCCCACTACATCTTGTGTTTAAATTTTGTTCTCTCTTCTCTTTGTTTGCGATTAGATTTTGGATGTGAACACAAATATATTTATTGTTGATCATTTTTTTTTATTGTTTTGTGTTTTACGTACGAGGAATAACTAGTTTATATAATAAAGTACAATACAATTTAAATCTCAAAAGATAAATAAAATGACTTTTACTTTTTGTAGTTGAGATATCTTTAATTTTACTTTTAAATTAATCTGACGGCTAATATTAACTTTNTTTATTGTTGATCAATTTTTTTTATTATTTTGTGTTTTACGTACGAGGAATAACTAGTTTATATAATAAAGTACAATACAATTTAAATCTCAAAAGATAAATAAAATGACTTTTACTTTTTGTAGTTGAGATATCTTTAATTTTACTTTTAAATTAATCTGACGGCTAATATTAACTTTTCAAATTTAATAGAAAAAATAGGCCCCAAAAAGTGTGTTTTGAATGACTTTTTAAAAATGTTTGTAGAACTTTTAACTTCTCATAAATACTTTTAAAAAAAATTAATGCTTGAAACCACCTCACCACCACCCCCACCGCCCCACCACCNTTTAAATCTCAAAAGATAAATAAAATGACTTTTACTTTTTGTAGTTGAGATATCTTTAATTTTACTTTTAAATTAATCTGACGGCTAATATTAACTTTCCAAATTTAATAGGAAAATAGGCCCCAAAAGTGTGTTTTGAATGACTTTTTAAAAATGTTTGTAGAACTTTTAATTTCTCATAAATACTTTTAAAAAAAAAGTAATGCTTGAAACCACCTCACCACCACCCCACCGCCCCACCACTACCGCCACCACTGTCACCCCACCACCACCATCTCTATCACCATTACCACCACCTCTGCCACAACAACCACCACTACTCTCACCACCACCAATGTAGCCACCCCACCCACAACCATCACCACCACCACCACCAACACTATCGCCGTTGTCACCTCACCACCATCTCTACCACAACAACCATCATTACCATCACTACCCCCTACCATCACCACCATTGTTGTCACCCCACCATCCCCACTACCCCCACAACCACCACCACCGTCACCACCACCCCACCATCACCTCTGCTACAATAACCACAACTACTATCGCCACCTTACCCACCATCATCACCACTACAATCACCTCCCACCACCAACACCACTGTTGTCGCCACCTCACCACTACCTTTGCCACAACAACCAGTACAACCATTGCCACCACTGTCATCACCCCACTACCCCCACAACCACCATCACCACCACCGTCACCTCCACCCCCACCATCACCCTACCACCCCACCGTCACCCCCACGACCATCATCACTACCACCACCACTGCCACCGTCGCCACCCCACCATAACTGTCACCGTTCATTCTCACTACAATCGATGTTTAAATATTTTTTTCTCTTCTCTATGTTTGTGATTTAATTTTAGTTGTGAATACAAATATATTTATTATTAATCATTATTTTTATTACTTCGTCCATTGAGGCACATACAATAACTACTATATATATTTGAAAAAAAAAACTTGGATTAAAAAAATAATGGTATGGTGTTGGAGTGAAAATATGGGGACCTCAATACATTTCAATAGATAAAAAAAATGATGGAGTCAAAAATATGAAAAAAAAGGCCTATAATTAATCATAATAATTTCATAATATTAAATTTTTTGTCATATCAAATGTTTGAATTAATTTAAGAATTATGAAAGTTGTGGAACATATATGATTTATGCTCTTATTTGACCAAGTATAGAAAATATAAAATGAATAAATAAATTTTTTTTTAATGTATATGATTCTAGTTACAATTTTCTTTCAACCATAAAATATGACATATCACAACTTACATATCTTGTTTCTATTCATTCTTGATAATTGTATATTGAAAATCAAACACAATACCATGGATCCCTTTTAAAGATGTATTAGTAATAATTTTGTGTATGAAGATACTCTGTAATATTAAATATATCATTAATCCTGTAAAAATTATATTTTAAATTGTAATTTATTTTTTAATTTATATTTATAATTACATAACTTAAAATTAAAGTGAATAAAAAGAAAATAATAAAGGTAATGAATAGAGAAGATAGGAGTAGATGTGGATTAATAGAGTTATTGGACATTGAAGAGTAAGTTAATTGAGTTGTCTAATATTTGTGCACGAGTTGAGAAGATGATACTATGAAAAAAAAAAAATATTTGAAATTACTTTTATACAACTAAATTAAAGTAAATGAAAATTTAATCAATCTGAACTATTGTTGCACTTTTATAAATTGATAATTTAATTTTTTTTAACTGTAATATTAGATAAATATATTTCTATATTTTTAATTTGATAATGATAACAAAAGTAATTAAGCATTGACTATAAATAGATTTGCCAATAGATCAAATTTTAATTGAAATCTGATTTAGTCGAATATGGATTAATATTTTTTGCCAATAATTCAAACTCAAATCCAATATCATATATTTCATAGATTCGAATTTGTATATACATATATCTAATCCAATAATGATCCGATTAAAATTATTTATATACTAGTTATTACTCGTGCCTAAAACCACTATTTAAAAAAAAATATACTTGAAAGCAATGTATAACACAAAATAAACCCACTGTTAAAAAAAAATCAATAAAATAAACTCAAAAAACATGACTCTTGGACAATATCAATCTGCATTCACAATTTGTATAATTAAAATAGTAAAGAATAAAAATTTTTATTTTTAAAAAAAATGACTCACACCATGGTCTTTCATAATATAAATCTCTCCAAAATACTCTTTCACTCCAAGGATAATTCACAAAACTCTATTTTTTCATATAGAATTGAATGGAGTACTGAAAATATTTTATTTTTTAAATTGAAAAATATTTTACTTGAATTAGAAATTTAGAATAAGTAGTACTTATTTACTCATTATCTAAGCACACAATAGTCCTCAAACTCAAACTATTATTTTTCGTTTTCTTTGTATTAAAAAAATTAAAATTTTATACTGCTTGCATTAATCCAAAAATTAAAGTTACATTCCACAAAAAAATTATTCACTCACTCAATAAAATCATAAATAAAAAAAAAATAGATTTCATGAAATGCTAAAATCAAATGTGTCACTTTAGTTCATCAGTAATGAATTTAAAAATCGCCACCCTATAATCCAGAACACAATTATCTAAACACTAAAGAGAATAAATTAGTTACCATAAAAAGAGTGAATGAATTAAGGTAGATATACTTTGGGGAAGATACATATATAATTTGGTGGGAGATTTACTTCTGAATTAAGGGGTGAATGTGAACCATGAATGGAATTTGAAAACAGAAGAACATTAATTTGGGGTAATTGAAAATAGAACGTGTCTTAAGCGAGAAAACAAAATTCGTTTGTCAATCTAATCCATTGAATAAATATTTGTGAGTTGATATGAGCCACAAAAAATTAGAGATAAAATAGACTTTTGGATATAACGTATCTATTACTCAGAATTGATCCGCGCCGCGAAAAACTCAATATAAGTTTTGGGATTCAAACGCAACTCTACTTTATTATATAGATTTTTATATAAATATTAAAGAAATTAAGTGATTGCTCAAAAAATTAAGTTGAATAGTAGGTATAATTTATTAAAATTTAGTTTATTAAGTTATTCGAATTAGATTGAATTTTAAATTGTTACCGGATTCGAATATGAATTATGAAAACAAAAAATCGTCAAATTATCGGATCGGCCTTTTGAAAATGGATTTGGATTTTGTAACGCCCCAAAATTGACTCTATAAGGGCCTTAATTATCTATATAATATCCAATCATGAGGGCATCTAAAGTACCATTAAGTAAATAAATTCATTCATCATTCAATATCTAGCTAGATAAATCTTCAAGTAATACATAAGGAAATCTTTATGTTTACAACGAAAACAAAAAATAATAATATTTTACGCCCCAATTTTTTTTCCTCAAACAATAATTGGGTATGATTATAGAATAAACCATCTATAATATATAATAACTTTCTTTATATTATTATTGAACCATTAATATATATATCCTAAATAATGTTACAATCTTGAACATACTGTGTGATTCGCACTTTTTCGTGATCAGATTAATATTATACACTCAAGTATAGTTGGTCGAATTGTAGTTTTCTCGATTTTAAGTCCAAGTATCGATCCCACGAAGAGTTTTAATAATTTGGAAACAAAATAAAATAGTCAAGTTGCTAATTTAAATAGGACAGCATGTGATAGTTTGTGATGTGAGCTTAGATTGATAACTAGTCTAAAAAATGTAAATGTGCAGATAGGTTAAGACAACAATAAAAAAATTTCTTCAGTTTAAGGATTCCATATGCGTTATACTAGTTAAATACTGGAAATGCTACTGTACCAAGATTAACTCTCATTTTATTGGCAAGTCAACTAGTTGGTCTGATGTATATAAACCATAGCACAACCGCTTCTTAGGCTAACTGGGGGTAATAAATCATAACACAGCCGTTTCTTATGCTAACTGGTTATATCCACGTCAATTGATTAATCCAAGAAAATCAGAGACAATTCATTCATGAGAAATACTTGAGTTATTCACTTGATCTCATGATTATAAGTACGTACATATTAAACCATAACACAGCCACGTCTTAGGTTAACTGGTGGTATTATAGCATAACACAGCAACTTCTTAGGAAAGGTGGTTATAAACGTACCAATTGACTAATTCAAGTAAACCAGAAGGACAAGTCATTCATGAGGAATACTTGAATTACCCAATAGATCATCTGTGATATATATATACTAGTTAAACATCCTTAGCATTCCAGTGGAGGGCAAGTCATACCGTAGGAATGCCGTGGTTGTTAGACTAGCAATATAGTTATATATAGTATTTAAATAACCCTAATAACCCAGAAGGACAAGCCATTCATGAGGATCATTTAGATTTTGTACCATGCATCAGTTAACATATTTAGCGTTCCGGTGGAGGACAAGCCATACCGGTAGAAATACGGTGCACTGAAAGTACGTACATCACTGTATCATGTATGAAGCATATAATACATAGATATATAAATATATCAAACATCAGCATTTTCATAATTTAACCAGTATTGTACATATGTTTACCTCTTACTGGAGGATATACGGAACTACTCACGCCCTATTGCTACAGACAAGAAAGGAGTGTGAGTAGTTTTCATTACAACTGAAATTAAAAGACAGTATTTAAAATGTCTTTCACAAGGAACAGCTGAAACACAACCACCTTTATTATCTGTTAGGACAAAAAAGTGGCGACAGTTCTATTATCCTAGTAGAAAGATATAACATAAATGTAGAAGTACAGAGTTTGGACTAAAGTGTATCACGGATCGGATCGTGTTGCACTTCTCTTTTTCTTTTTCTCTTTTCTCTTTCTCTTTTCTTTTTCTCTCTTGGATTTCACTCTAAAGCTTCTTGGTTCCGACCTTCTCTAGTCTGAAGAGGAGATGCCTATTTATAGAGGAAGAGGAAGCATGAGGTGGAGCCTTGATGCTAAGCCGCCAAAGACCACCATTCGGACGCCTAGCCCACCATCCGGACGGTTGGGCCTTGCCGGATTTGCAACTTGCTTTGTATGCTGACTCCTCTCTTGGTGAATTTACACTTTGGCCTTCATTGTTTTAAGTTTTCCTACTTGGTTCCCTACATTTTGTAATAATTCTGCATTAAACCTACAACTTGTAAACATAACACACATAAAACCCTAATTACCGCACAAACCCTAATTGACTCTAATTGCTAGCTTTTAGTTATTTTGTCACACTAATTCGACTTTATTATTCTTTTAATTTATATATTAATTAAGGTTAATCGTTGCCTCTACCCATTTAGAGACATAATCGACTGTAACTAAAATATACAGATATCCAAAAGATGAGAAAAATGGACCCATAAGATCGATGCCCCAACAATCAAAAATTTCAATAATTAAAATAGGGTTTAAAGGCATCATATTCTTTTTTGAAATATCAACCAATCTTTGACATCTGTCACAATTTAAACAAAAGATATGAACATCATTAAAAAGAGTTGGCTAATAAAATCCACACTGCAAAATTTTTTCAGCAGTTTTCTTCGAAGCAAAATGACCTCCATAACCGTCAGAGTAACAAAACTTAATTACCTGACCTATTTCATAATTAGGTACACATCATCGCCTTATTACTTGATCTTTACAATATTTAAATAAATAAAGATTCTCCCAGAAAAAGTTACGTACCTCACTTATAAACNTAAATGCCTTTCTTACTTTTCTGGGAACACTAATACTAAAAATTCTGGAGTACCATAAAGACTACCAATGACAACCGATATTACTAACTAATGAATCCAATAACTAGTAGAAATTATGTGAATCCTCGCAAGTACCACGTGTCTACTAACACTCTGCCATTAATAATGTGCATCCAAGATAATTTCTTCAAAAATCATAAGCAGAGTCATATTGTATTTAGATCCAACAACAAGTAGAAAGTCAAAAATTAAATAAATATATCAAAATAACCAAGAAATATCACATATGTATGGTTCCCGCATATGTGATTTTTTAATAAAAACCCAAATCTAACTGTGATACTCTAAAATTCGAGGGTCCTTTTTCAACCTGTTGGTCACCCATTAACCCGCAGAAATACCTGTGTATGTCGCATAACCCGACACCACGTTATCACATGATCATTCTAATGTCCAATATTCATCAATTTGTCCTTAGTATTTCACCAATTACATTCTTTAAACAAGAAGGCTCAAGGCTAAAAAGTTTGGAAAAATTATACTTAAATTTTGAAAATTTTGGAAGAGGTACCAGTACCTACCTCACGTGGTACCGGTACCTAGGTAACGAGGTACCGATACCTGGACCTCTTGCTTGTAGGTTCTTTTCCAGTTATCAGGTACTAGTGCCTCTGTGACAAGATACCGATACCTGAGCCCACTGTCCATCGAGATATCGGTACCTGAAACCTTGATATCGGTACTTGAGCCATCTGTAATCCGGATATTGGTGCTCGTATGTTGATGTATTGGTACCTGGCCCATTTCAACAACGTGGTACAAGTACATAGTCACTTTGGTACCGGTACCTGGCCCCAGAATTTTCTCAGTTCTTTCCAATCATCAACTTTAACTTATCCAAACTTATACAACATTCACGCAACTCACATAACACACCGTTTTGCACAAAATGTAGTCCATATAAGTTCATTTATACAATCCTTTATACAAAATTACAAGCCCAAAATCAATTGCACAATTGTTTTATAAAAATGTAATTTAAAACCACAACTCAGCTTCTTCTCAACAAGGTCTCATATGACAGCTGTTCACTGGCGCTTGTCCCGAACCTGAAATATTGTTCCCATAAAGGGTGAGTCACGCTCAATATGGTATCTCCTAAAGAGATTACTCTCCAACTCAGATGCATATAAAATATTCATATGCAATTCAACAATCAATCATTCGCTCAAAAATATACAATTCAATAATGAATGTCACATTGTCGTGCCATGTCATGAGGTGAGATTCACATTGTTGATATACATTGTTCAATAATGACTATACAATGCAATACACATTGTTGATGTTATGCATGCAATGATCATTTTATAAAATCATGTGCGTTTCTTGGGTAGGTGAGTTCCTGGACTTGTACCAATGGTCCACCACACTGACATGTATTTTGATATCCTACCTCCAATTTCACGTACACCAATACACTTTTTTAGACTTTCACAGTCGAAATTGTATAAACCAGTAACTAGACCTTGCACCCGAGAAAAAATCTATCCTTTTTTGTTATACCTGACACAAGTTTTTTCATGCAACCAGTGCGACTCAGTTGAACCTAGATCCAACCTTCCCGAGCCCACGTATTAACCCACAAAGGATGATATTTGATCAAAAAACATACACACACTCTCCACTCATGTTAATTGCACATGAATGTGATGCTATCCATGCATATGCAATGTAAATGTGCAATTACAAATTCCAATGTCATGTTCAACATATCATGAACATATTATGAATATGTCCCAATTTCACAAAAATTCTCAAGTCCTCAATATCAATATATCATAAGGCATATACCAACATTTCTCAACATCAATCACAAGCATGTTATAACATATTTAATGCAAATAATACATTTAATCAATATAGGTATTTTATCAAACATCTTCAAGGCATAAATATAAATACATAGCATGCCCAATCAACACATTCATCTTGAAATTCTAATGAGCAATTTCACCAAAACTCAATTCATGCAAGAATTGATTTTAACCATTCTTATATCTATTTTTCACATTTCAACTACAATAGGTATGTGTCATACATGAGATTACATCTCTAACACTACCCATTTCATATTTTAACCCTAGGTTGAAAATAAACCCAACTAGGAAAGAAACCATATCTCTTGAAGTGTAATACACATAGGAGAAGCTTCAAGAAACTCAACTCAAGCTTTAAACTTTAATTTCCAAAAATCACGATCTTGAGACGTCGATGAAATTCACAATTTTGGTACGTAGATGTAGCTCTCATCATATAGAACAACTTTCGTTCTTGACCCGAAACAATCCGACGAACGAGTAGTCATAGATCACAAGAAACAGTTTGAGATTTTCTTGAGTTTCTCTCTCTTCTTTTCCTCTCTCTCTAACCGAAAAATCTGGTGTAAATGGGGGAGAAAATATGATTTTTCTCCCCTATTTCTACCCTTNTTGATATGTGTTCTATGGTTATAATATTACCTCTGAAAACTCTGTTACTATTTGAGATTGTGAAGTGTAGTACATATGAACTTCTCATTGGCAGAACGAGAATACAATACTAGAAATTAAAGCTTTGAGGAAGTGAACCATTTTGTGGCTGATCAACTTCAAATGGTAGGTTCATGNTGTATTTCCCAATCAAAACCCGACCATGCTTATTTTAGTCAGTGACGCCCGATCACGTCGTAGAATGTAAAAGTTCGACGATCTCGAAATTCAACAAAAATTGACTGAGTAACTAGATTTCGTGAGATGAATCCAATGATGATGTCCGTTTTGTCATCTGAATTCTAAACAAATTCGGATTTTCATCCTATACCGCAATAGCTAGTTACCATTTTTCCTTCACAATAAAATTTTAAATTTTATTGGATTTTACACTAACCCCAAGAATAAAGCAAACTAATATTTAAGTATTATATAATTAACAAAAGTTTGATATGGAACCCCAAAATATGCATGAGATGCATTAATAATAGTAAAAGATAAAAGAAACTCTACTTCGAACGTTACCCTAACTCAATACCGTGTATTGTGACAAAACAAACGAAATAATATTTTAAAATAAAAATAGGTAATAATGGTTTAATTAAACTAAAAATAATTTTAGAGTAACTAACGAAAAATAATGATGCCTGAATTTGATCCAAAAATAATTAACGAGAATCAAATTTAGGTGATTTGAACCTATAAAATTGTTGAATCATAACTCAAAAATCTTACCCAAATTTTTAGTTGTAAAGACAATCTCCTAGACTGATAAAATTTTAACTCTTTTCTTCATTTCTCCCTCTCTTTCTTCTTTCTTTTCTCTCTTTCTTCCTTTCTCCCTTTTGTTTCCCCTCTTTTCTGTGTTATCCCCTTTTCTATGTTGTTTGAATGTCCACTGGCCATGACTATTTATGTTATAGAAAATATGTATATAACTAGATTATATTAAATTGTATAAAATCTAACTTATTCACTAATCTAAATAGAATATATAGAAATCAAAATCAGTCCACTTATATTGACGTAGAATAACATGAATAGTAAAATCCAAAAAATCAGAAAATCAAAATTCAATAATAAAAACAATAATTCGAGCCCTGTGTAATCACAGTTTTCTCAAGACAGATTTGCTCCCTCTCGGTGCTTAAGGTTGATAAACAACTGTCTTTCAAGATAGAACGGATTTCGTTCTTAAAGATGCAACACTTCAATCTCCAAGACTCCAACGAACACAATTCTGTGTTTATACTTGAACTGAACTTGAAATAATAATGCAGCAATATGCAGAGAGGGAGAAAGAAGAAATACTAAGTACTTAATTCAGTATTTTGGATAATTGAGAGAACTAGAATGAGAGATCAATTCTTGAATTGTTCAATGATATGTTTTGAGAGTGCAAAGAATCACCTATTTATAGACTCCCTAGTGACTTTTCATAAAGGGTATAATCATATGTAATGATATCTTTTAATCCAAAGGGTATTATTGGTCATTTTATGAAAATGTATAACCATTTGAAATGGTGTCTTTTACTTTAAGAGATATTAATGATGACTTTATGAAAAGTTGTGACTATTTGTAATAGTGTCTTTTAACCAAAATGTGTTAATGTGACTTTATGAAAAGATGTAACTAATTGAATTGGTGTCTTTAACCAAAAGTCATATTCATTTCACACCTTTTTAATTACTTCCAAGAGTTATAAAGACTTTAACAACCTTTTCTATTGCTCCCAAAAGTCACAAAGACTTTAATAATTTCTCATTCACTACTTATTGTTTTTTTTTTCAAATAAATATATAATTATTTTCAACAATTTATAGCCAAAATTATTGGCTATGTCACATAAGTGACGCATTTGCCATGAGAAAATGGTGAGGCAAGCAAGGACAATTGTCCATCTAATCTCCAAGTTTTTTTTTCTTTTATTTTTTACACACCTGTCACCAATTTGTGGCCACTCTCCCTTTATTCTTATTTTGATATTTGTCCCCCATATACGTATGCCATATACATTCATACATACATACATGTATGTATGTATAAGAATTCTTATATATGTATTACATATGTCACATATATTATATAATTCAAATATTATGATATTTTAATTTTAACATGAAATATTATCTATATTATAGTCATTTGATTCATTTTTATGTAAGAAATTCATATTTGAGGTTTCATTTATGTATTTAAAATCTTAAATATAACCCTTAGTTATATAGCATCATAATTAATAACCCAATTAGCGTGTTAGTGACTAATTTTTATACGGATCATCACAGAATATCCTATCTAACTAATAAAAGCAATATTCTAAAACATTCACCAAATCATCTATAATTCAGAAATTTAAACTAAAAAAACATCTCTAGGCATTTATCTCCAAATCTATTGCATGATTCACCACCACATCCCCAATCAACTTGCTCATGTAGGTTATGTCCTCCTCAAAGTCAAAGTTAAAATCTGAAATTATATATATTTAATAAAGTAGGACGATTTTGAATTTTAGAGACAAAAAGTAGCCTAAATCGTTTCGTAACCAAAAAATTCATCATCCAATGGATGGTGTTATTCCAAACAGTCTCAAACTATTGATGTCTCAGATCGTTTTAATTCGACGTACCACATTAACTCTTTTGAAATATTTTTGCTACTCAATTTTTAGTTTCCAAAATTGATATTCTAAAATTTAATTAACCCAACCAATCGAATAATCAAATCTGGTAATTACAAGCTGCCCTAACTATGTNATATAGCCTCATACTCGGTTCCTCTTGGTGACATGAAAAGTGATACTTAGGCATATAAATTCATACCAATACTAACTGATCACACCCCACAAGGCTGTAATTATAATCGCACCTTGCGGGACCATAATCACATTTGACCAATTGTACCCCACGTATACTTTGTATATGTATCAATCAATTCTCAAACTATTTAGCCCAAAATATAGGTCAACTAATAAAATTAACAGAATTTCGTATCAATAAGAATAATCAATACAAATACAAATTTCAGATAATTAAATGACACTATTTATAAAAAGATTTAAAAGATAGGGACATATTATATACTTTGTATCTCAAATCACCAAGAAATTCCAATAAATTTAATCACCACCGTATTAAGAACAACATATTCCAATTTTATAAAAATTGAGACTAAAATCGCTAACCAATTCTTAACCCAAAGTCTTATTATTATTTTTCCTTCTCTCTCATTTCCTTCTTTTTCCCTGATTTCTTGCGATGCCTTTTGGCCTGCAAAACAAGGCTATTTATAGCCAAGGTTTGTGTCTTGCGTCACACGGGTGACGTTCTAATGTTGAGGCAATCCAAGTATTTTCCTTTTTATTTTTTTTTTCTTTAAACACTAATAACACTTGCCACTCTTTTAATCTTACTTTTCCTCTTAATGACACCTATATTCATATATATATAGTTGTATATTATTATAAAATTTAGACATAAACATTTAATATAAAATTTTATTTCAGCACAAAATATGACTTATATTATAGTCGTTCAACTTGTTTTTGTGAAAAAAAAATTATATTTGAGGTCTATTTGTTCATTTAAAATTTCTAAAAATAACTTTCAATTATATAGAATCATAATTAATGACATAATTATCATGTTACCAATTAATTTTTATACGGGTCATCACAATGTATTTATTCAAGAATTAAAGCATATATTCAAAAGGAATTTAAAAATATTGTAGATCTATCATACATATATAAAATATGAGTTAAGAACTATGTTTTTAAGTCAAGAATGAATAGATCTTGGAAGTAAATCATTTGTTTTGTTTAAGAAGTAAATCATGGATTCAAACGAACGTAAAAATATTGTAGATCTATTATTTATATCATAATAAGTTGAAAAAGTATATATTATACATTCCTAATCAACAATGAATGAATCTGGGAAAGAATGTCTACTTTGCTCCGTAGTTAAATTACTTTTAAAGCATTTTGTGTGATTGCTTACACATAGATGCCCTCAAGAGCAAGCCCAATTTAATCTTTTTCGTCATCTTCTTCTTTCCAAGACTCTCCTATACTTCTTGGGGTTGAAAAACATGTATAGAAATTCTAAAATAAGTCCCTAGGGTATTTATAATGTCAAAGTAGGAGAAAACACTTAAAATAGGTTGGGATGGACAAATTCTCTGCCTCATGTGTCTGAACGCATGTTTTGTCCCATCTGGACACGGGTGACATTTTGTTCCAAACTTCTAGTTTGATTTTGACTCAGGTAGAAGCCGATTCACAAAATTTTCATAAAATATATTTTTGTAGTCTTTGAAGTATATTTTCAAATGCCACAAGAATCAACTCAATCAGAGTTGGAGGTAAAAAGTTAAGAGTCAAATTACTAAGGTCGTATCCAATTCCTTTTTATCCGAATTTCTCTAAAATATGTTTTAACTTTAGAATACTTCAAATTTTTAATACACACCTCATCACCTCGCTTAAGGTTTTTTGACCTTTCAGATTTAATGGTATCCTTATTTTGAGCTAAATATATTTAAAAACTTATATAATTATCTTTCTCAATTTCGTACGAAAAGTTAGTACGTACATCAAACTTCATGATCAATTTTTCAATAGCGATTTGAAGTTTCTATCATTGTTTTAGAAGTACTCTTAATATCATATTATTTATCTTTAAATTTTATACGGAGTCTTACAAATTTGGATCAATCAAAACCGATCCGCTAACAAACCTCACTATAATTAATTTGTTATAATAATTTTATAAGCACATAAACAATTTTATACTATGATTTTTCTCAAGCAAAGAGCAAAAGAAAGTATTTTGATAGTGATTTGAAATTTTTAGACATTAAATAGTATTTGGAAAAAAGATAAAAATCGTAATTTTGTCTTTTTATTTTGTTAGTGTATTTGTCTTTTTATAAAGATAAAAAAGTATTTGGAAATTTATCACTATTTTGATAGTGATAGAAAGTATTTCTTTTTATTTTGTTTTTAGAAAATATGTAATTTTAGCATGAAACAAAGTCTAGNCCTCATCTTCTTCTTTCCAAGACTCTTCTATACTTCTTGGGGTTGAAAAACATGTATAGAAATTCTAAAATAAGTTCCTATGGTATTTATAATGTCAAAGTAGGAGAAAACACTTAAAATAGGTTGGGATGGACAAATTCTCTGCCTCATGTGTCTGAATGCATGTTTTGTCCCATCTGGACACGGGTGACATTTTGTTCCAGACTTCTAGTTTGATTTTGACTCAGGTAGAAGCCGATTCACAAAATTTTCATAAAATATATTTTTGTAGTCTTTGAAGTATATTTTCAAATGCCACAAGAATCAACTCAATCAGAGTTGGAGGTAAAAAGTTAAGAGTCAAATTACTAAGGTCGTATCCAATTCCTTTTTATCCGAATTTCTCTAAAATATGTTTTAACTTTAGAATACTTCAAATTTTTAATACACACCTCATCACCTCGCTTAAGGTTTTTTGACCTTTCAGATTTAATGGTATCCTTATTTTGAGCTAAATATATTTAAAAACTTATATAATTATCTTTCTCAATTTTCGTACGAAAAGTTAGTACGTACATCAAACTTCATGATCAATTTTTCAATAGCGATTTGAAGTTTCTATCATTGTTTTAGAAGTACTCTTAATATCATATTATTTATCTTTAAATTTTATACGGAGTCTTACAAATTTGGATCAATCAAAACCGATCCGCTAACAAACCTCACTATAATTAATTTGTTATAATAATTTTATAAGCACATAAACAATTTTATACTATGATTTTTCTCAAGCAAAGAGCAAAAGAAAGTATTTTGATAGTGATTTGAAATTTTTAGACATTAAATAGTATTTGGAAAAAAGATAAAAATCGTAATTTTGTCTTTTTATTTTGTTAGTGTATTTGTCTTTTTATAAAGATAAAAAAGTATTTGGAAATTTATCACTATTTTGATAGTGATAGAAAGTATTTCTTTTTATTTTGTTTTTAGAAAATATGTAATTTTAGCATGAAACAAAGTCTAGTGGGGCCTTTCGGGTCAATTACTGCGTAAGCAACTTTTCATTTTTACTAAAAATATATATAATATAATTTTGAATTGTCATTCTATAGTTACATTCCCTGCCATATCTTCTCTCTCAAGAAAATCTAGGGTTTCACTTTTCACAAACACCTCACCCACAGAGACCTCATGAAATCGGCACAAATACACATACACAGCTCAATTCATCCCTCTGCATGTCTCTCAACACTCGTTTTCTCATAGATCTACAGCTCGATTTACTCACAACACCATGAAGCGAGAGCTAGCTTTCGTGTTGGAGGCTCAGTCGCAGCTCACTGAGTCACTCGGTCGAACTCGAGCCTCAAAGCCTCCACCCAGCGACTTTGGTTCCAACGGTTATAGTGAGAATGGACCGGAATCAAACGGTTCAGTTCAGAATCGAGAACGTAGTGATGCCATTACTCAGTCCAATGGACTCACTGTTTACAGGAGGAATAAACGGTTAAAGAGTTCCAAGTCGGATGGCGCAGCAGTAATTTCGGCTGAATCGAGAGACGCATTTGTAAAAACTGTGAATTCGGAAGATTCGAAAGTGGCGTGTGAACACGAGGTAAAAGTGGAGGTTGAAGCTGAAACTGGGAAGTCGAAAGTGATCGAAGAGAGTGGCACAGTGGAAAATGATGGGGCGGTGGTAAAATCTTCGAGAAGGTTTACGCGATCGGCATTGAAACAAAAGATGACAAATGGTAAGTTGGAGTCGGAAACTTTTAATTTGGAAGTTGAAAATAGTAATTCTGAGTTCCAGAATGGTGATGTGGAAATGGTGAATGGTGATATGGGGGAATTGAAAGAGGTTACGGTGGGCTTGGAAGGTGAGGGTGGTTTGACTGTGTTCGGGATTCCAACGGAAAAGTTGGAAATGAAAATTTCAAAGAAGATTGAAGCTAGAGGGAGGCCAACGACGGTTAAGGAGCTTTTTGAGACTGGGTTGCTGGAGGGGTATCCCGTTTTCTACAATGGCGGCAAGAAGGTATGGTCTAATTGCCGATTTTACTATTTGAGAACATGCCAATCGACGTTTAGGACCATGGTGCTACTTTTGTGGTACATATAGGTACATTAACATTTTCAGTGCGTATATGGGTTTTTGGGTGTACTTGGAATTTTTATGGAATGTCGGATTTTTTGAAAGAGCCGATTTGCTCCATGTGATATGTATAAATGTATAAATATTTAGGTATAAGTAGCCTTGACATTGTAAATCATCGTGCATGGAAAAATGCGATCATGACTATATAACTGAATGCTAGTGGAGGAAATGATTACCATTGTCACAGCTGATGTAGAAAACATTATAGCAATGTATTATCTAAAAGTAAAAAGCGCACTGACTGGCATAAAAATATAAAAATTTATGGATGTGGCCCTCTATGACCATTGCTACAAATGACGGCCAATGGCATGGATGATGTTGGAAGAATTAGCAGCAGGGAATTTCACTGAAACCTAAAATTCAAGTTGTTGGATCGAAATAGGATATTCTCCATCCGCCCGCCAGCAGCAGAGGGGTTCGATTCCCGTTATACGCGATGTGGCAAAATTTCCAAGGCCTTTTAGTGATTTGACATGCCCCCTAAATAGATAGAATGAGTCGCCTTAACCTAGTCTTACGAAGAGTTTGAAATTGCTCGGTAGGATAGTGGCGTGAATGAATTGCATTAGTGCGATTTGGTAAGCTGAATTGCCCCGGGAATAAATCACCTCTTTGCCTATTTTAAAAAGAAAAGCAGACCCGCGCGAACTGCGTCTATAAATAATCATTTTTTTGTTATATTTGATATGTATATATTTCTTTATCAAGCTGGTGAATTGACGCTAGCATCACCACTATGGAGGTGAAATTTCCTTAATCATTTTTTTGTGAAACAAAGCCAAGTCTTTTTCGCCTTCCATCCTGCGTTTCGTTGCTTGAAACTGTTTTTGTTATTAGCCCAATTATGAACCACCTAGTTGAAGTCATGGTCTACCTAGCAGTGCTTCATATTCTCCTTATTATTTGTTTAAAATTGGACTAAAGGTATCAAACCAGGCATCTTTTTTCATTTGTTGTTTTTATTTTGGCTAACAAGCCTGTAGGTTGTACACTAGCCATACGTAGCTTGAACTGTGATAGCCACAATGCTTTAGCTATTGCTGATCTCCAAGATGCCTTTGGTTGAATGTTCACACCTTGTCCACCGTATGCACTTCTTACATTCACTCTTGGAAATTGAAACAGGAATTGTAACCTCCTGGTCCGCTATAGTCAACCTCATGGTTCTGGTAAGTCTGCCATCTCCACAGCTCTCTCTTTTTCGACCTGTGTCAACCTTCGAGTGTTGATCTTTGCTTGGTCAACTACTTGAACAAGTTTGCACGTAAGATATTCAGCATCTGATGTTCATACAACGGTATCCAGATCCCCTTTACGGGCTCTGTAGCAAGAATAATATATTATGTTAAAAAGAGTCTTTCACTTAAATTGTTTTGAATGGGTAAATCAATCATTTGTCCCTGAGGATCCGACATTAATCCTCTCATACACACTAATTGATGTATTTGAGATACATTTCCTCTAACTCCTTATTTTCGTATCAACTCAAGTTATGCTTATTGGACTTTATGTATTAATAAGCGGTAATGGGATCCCCAATAGCTACAGACACAAGATTTATATGAGAAAACATAAGTAAATGGGTCTCCGCTTCAGCTTCCAAAGAGAAAGGTACATGAACATCCATTTGATCCCTGTCAAAATATACATTGAATCCCTTACAAATTAATGGATATAAATAAATAGTGCGCCCTTCCACTAAAACGGGTTGGAATGCGGGATGCCTAATCTATGTAGAGTAGGTGTTCTATGCAGCAATATTGGATGTCATTGTATAACGTCTTGAAGTATTTCCCATACAAGCGATTCGTTTACCCGAATTTTACTTTTTAGAAATTCCTATATTCGAAGTAAGATGTTGTCTAATTAGACTACGAATGACAAATGTCTGGCAAAACTTTATTGTTATTTTCCGAGGTAATCCACATTGATGTAATGAAAGTTAAAGGCCCACAATAATGACATAACGCCCTGAATAATTAACCCGTTTGCCAAGCAGAGTCTCGCGAAATCTTTCCTCTTTGCCTTCAATTACATTTGAACACGACTTGTAAATTTGATTATGACCCTCTCTCATTGGTTGTCCATGGATTCCATTATCAAGAAGCGAATCTACGGCTTCTTGTATCAATTTCTTCTGACACATTACTAATTCTCATGGCGTTGATTTACTTGTTGTTAATAGATCGGTTAAGAGTATTGTTTCGATAGATAACTCTTCTATAGAGTTCATTAATATCTAAACTCATTAGTTTATTGAATAATCAGTCTCAGCTCGGGAGGAAGAATTGGTAATAGACACAAAACCATCCGTTTTGGTTCTATATTTGTTCGAATAAAATGCTTAGCTAATTCCATGCGTCCAACCAAAAAATCCTTTCTTCTTCCAACTTTTCGATCTTCCCATTCATTCTCTCTGGACCCTGCTTTCCCTATTTTTTTCCAGAAAACCTCTATATATGTGTATATGAATATGTGTAGTAGAAAGTGATACATTGGTTATTTATTAATCAGTTCAATTGTTTGCTTTGCTGGTCCCANCTCTTTGGACCCTGCTTTCCCTAATTTTTTCCAGAAAACCTCTCTATATATGTGTATATGAATATGTGTAGTAGAAAGTGATACATTGGTTATTTATTAATCAGTTCAATTGTTTGCTTTGCTGGTCCCATTTTGATGGTGGTTTTCTTGCATGCTGGATTATATGAAACCATTTGGTTTCCATTATACATTAAAAAGTCAGTGTCCATTGTCCACCTTAAGATTGTAAATTTTGTATTTTAATTGTAGGGAATTCCACTCAGGGGAACAATCAAAGACATTGGAATATTGTGTTCTTGCAGTATGTGCAAAGGATCCAGAGTGAGTATCGTTTCTTTTTTCTTCTTGGTCATTCCAAAGTGGTTTTGCTGCATTTTGTATGTGCAGTTCCATTTATTATGTGGTTGAGCTTAATATATTGATTGGTTTATTATAATCATCTTGGTAGGTTATTACGCCTGGTAATTTTGAGATCCATGCTTCTAAATCATACAGACGTGCGGCACAGTATATCTGCCTTGAGAATGGAAAAAGCCTTCTTGAGGTAGTGAAGGAATGTGGAAAATCTCCTGTAAAGGCATTGGAAGAAACAGTTCGGAGTTTCATTGGTCCACTGCCAGTAAGAGAATCCATCATTTGTCGGAATTGCAAGGGTGAGATTTATTCTCGTGAACTTGTGTCTGTTAACATGTTTGTTTGCAAGTATTTTGAAGCATAATTGTATTCAATGATTTCAAGGGCTGTTTTTGGGGACACATGTTGCAAAGGTGGAGCAACTTTGTGATTCATGTTTGATTTTAGTGAAATCAGAAGCCAGCCCAAATACAAAAGCTTTAAAAACTAGGTATGCTTGGTTTGCTTCAAAATTATTATTTCCTGGAATCACTTTTTCCTGGTCTCCTGGACTGAAACATAGTAGTTTCGGAGCCTATGAAACCTAACACGCAGTTCACAATAGACTATCATCTTTTGTCTTCTGTTATTCAGAGGTAGTTTCTGCATTGATAAATACTTTTATGCTTTCATGTGGGTTGCTTCAGGTCATCAAAGCCAATTTCTGGCTTCAATTCCTCTACAAGTGCCAAAGTGCATATCTCTTCCCCAAACGATAGTCAAGTGATGACAAGAAGAAAGTTGGTAGCTTTTGCTTTAGTTTCTCTTCCTGTTTTTTGAATTTCCTCCCCTTCATTTGCAAGCAGTATTAGGGGATATATAGCTAGGCCAGTCCATTCCCATGTTCTGATATCCACCCACCTGGGTCTTATAGGTCTAAGAAACCAGCTTGGGATTTAAAGTCCCCTGTGATTGCTCCAGTGCGTATCACCTCACAAGAGAGGAGTCAATTGAAGATCAAAAAAAGGTGGGTCTTTCTTTTTTTTTGGCTTCATATTCATTGTTATTAGTTGGTGATGAATAATTAAATTTTTAACTAGAAAATATGTCTTCCTCTTTGGACATAATACCATCTGGGTTATTTCAGGTCATCCAGACCTGTGTCTGCTCCCAAGTACAAGACAAGTGCTTCAATTCGCATTTCACCACCAAATAAGAGTCAGGGGAAGATATTAAAAAAGTTGGTACATTTTGTGGTGAATAAATTTTCAGGTACTTGCATCTTAATGTTTCTTTATTTAGATGTGTTTGTTTGGGTGACTCAGATTATCAAACACCGTTTTGACTCTGGGGTCCTCGAAAAGTGCTTCTTTGGGCATCTCTCCACAAACTAAGAGTAAATGGAAGATAACAACAAAGTTAGTAGACTTTACTTTGGAGTTCTCTTTGGTGTAACATATTTCTAGCTTAACTTGGCCAATTATTCTGATCTCCAGCAATAAAATAACTTCTTTTGGTATTGTGATGCTTTATCTAGAGATCTGCGGATGCATAAGTTGGTGTTTGAGGATGGTGGACTACCTGATGGAACTGCAGTAGCGTATTATTCTCGTGGAAAGGTGGTGGAGATAAATTTCATACTTGCTATTATCTGTTTTTTTAATGTTGTAATGTAATAATTTTTAATTGACAGAAATTGCTTGATGGCTATAAGAAAGGATCTGGAATATTTTGTTCTTGCTGCAATACTGAGGTTTTTCTCTTGCTTGCTTGAATTTTAGTTCTCTGAATGTTATTTCAGAATTGGGATGTGTTGATTCTCTTTCGTTTAATGAACAGGTCAGCCCATCACAATTCGAAGCTCATGCTGGTTGGGCCTCCCGCAGAAAACCGTGAGTCCTTTTTTCACCGTGCAAAGTTTGGCTGCTTATTGGCCAAAGAGGAGTTATTTCGTGGGTTGATATTTTCTTATATTCTTACATTTTCTGCTCTTTCTGCAGGTATGGATACATTTACACGTCTAATGGAGTCTCTCTTCATGAATTGGCAATATCTCTTTTAAAAGGTCGCAAGCATTCTTCCAAAGAAAGTGATGACCTATGCATCATTTGTGCGGATGGTGGGAAACTTGTGCTTTGTGATGGATGCCCAAGGGCCTTCCATAAAGGTGAGATTTAAAATCTTTTATAGATGGATATTTCTCTACAGAACAAATGGTGCTTACTTTGAAATTAGAAAAGGAAAAAGAAAGAAAAAGGAAAGAAGAAACTACAAGTGAGAAAAGAATAAGGAATGCTATTTAAAACTCGCACCTCAAGTGCTGGATTTCTGGAGTTTTATCTTTCCCTTTGGGCCATACCTAGGGATATATTATTGTAATTGCTCTGTGCATTTCAGACTTGTTAACTGATTTTGCATGTGAGGATAATTCGGTTGCTCTAAGATTTTGATACCCCTTGCAATCACCAAAGGAATAACAAAAGAGAGAGAATAAGTGATGGAAGCTGGAATGCCAGGTTTTCTATTCAGTAAGTGTGTCTCTTTCTTTGTCCCTTAAAAATATGCTTAATTAATGTGTAAGGAAANAATAAATTTTCAGGTACTTGCATCTTAATGTTTCTTTATTTAGATGTGTTTGTTTGGGTGACTCAGATTATCAAACACCGTTTTGACTCTGGGGTCCTCGAAAAGTGCTTCTTTGGGCATCTCTCCACAAACTAAGAGTAAATGGAAGATAACAACAAAGTTAGTAGACTTTACTTTGGAGTTCTCTTTGGTGTAACATATTTCTAGCTTAACTTGGCCAATTATTCTGATCTCCAGCAATAAAATAACTTCTTTTGGTATTGTGATGCTTTATCTAGAGATCTGCGGATGCATAAGTTGGTGTTTGAGGATGGTGGACTACCTGATGGAACTGCAGTAGCGTATTATTCTCGTGGAAAGGTGGTGGAGATAAATTTCATACTTGCTATTATCTGTTTTTTTAATGTTGTAATGTAATAATTTTTAATTGACAGAAATTGCTTGATGGCTATAAGAAAGGATCTGGAATATTTTGTTCTTGCTGCAATACTGAGGTTTTTCTCTTGCTTGCTTGAATTTTAGTTCTCTGAATGTTATTTCAGAATTGGGATGTGTTGATTCTCTTTCGTTTAATGAACAGGTCAGCCCATCACAATTCGAAGCTCATGCTGGTTGGGCCTCCCGCAGAAAACCGTGAGTCCTTTTTTCACCGTGCAAAGTTTGGCTGCTTATTGGCCAAAGAGGAGTTATTTCGTGGGTTGATATTTTCTTATATTCTTACATTTTCTGCTCTTTCTGCAGGTATGGATACATTTACACGTCTAATGGAGTCTCTCTTCATGAATTGGCAATATCTCTTTTAAAAGGTCGCAAGCATTCTTCCAAAGAAAGTGATGACCTATGCATCATTTGTGCGGATGGTGGGAAACTTGTGCTTTGTGATGGATGCCCAAGGGCCTTCCATAAAGGTGAGATTTAAAATCTTTTATAGATGGATATTTCTCTACAGAACAAATGGTGCTTACTTTGAAATTAGAAAAGGAAAAAGAAAGAAAAAGGAAAGAAGAAACTACAAGTGAGAAAAGAATAAGGAATGCTATTTAAAACTCGCACCTCAAGTGCTGGATTTCTGGAGTTTTATCTTTCCCTTTGGGCCATACCTAGGGATATATTATTGTAATTGCTCTGTGCATTTCAGACTTGTTAACTGATTTTGCATGTGAGGATAATTCGGTTGCTCTAAGATTTTGATACCCCTTGCAATCACCAAAGGAATAACAAAAGAGAGAGAATAAGTGATGGAAGCTGGAATGCCAGGTTTTCTATTCAGTAAGTGTGTCTCTTTCTTTGTCCCTTAAAAATATGCTTAATTAATGTGTAAGGAAAGGGGGGGGGGGGGGGGGGGGAGGATGAGGAGGAGGTCATGCATTAGGTTTTGAACACATATTACCGGGGATCGTTATCATAGCCATGCATCACATGAATCCTTACTATTGAACTAGTTCGAGATGCCTCTGGTACTGTATGGTTGTAGTGAGGCTGGTATTATATTTAAAGAAAAACATCTGAACAATCATTTAAAAAGTTTCGATGTGCCAAATTAATGGGAGTTCTTTGTTGGTATTGAAAGAAGGAAGGGTCAAGTAGAGGTGATGGATAGTTTGGATCTGATAAGTATTTACTGGATCAGAACTAGTTTTCATTTGTATTCTGAATACTCGGAAGGGTGCTTTGGGTCTGCTTTCCTATTTGTTATATGCTTTGCTTTCTTTTTTTGTCTCCGTGCTCCTATTTGATTGATTTTGGTGATCTTTGGACACCTCTTCTGTACTAGTTACCTGCCTAAATTGCTCACATACTGGTGGTCTGTCTCAGCTGATTGATGTGCGTTCAAATTGGCCTATGCAGAATGTGCGTCCTTATCCAGTATTCCTCGTGGTAAATGGTTCTGTAAATATTGCCAAAACATGTTCCAAAGGGAGAGATTTGTGGAACACAATGCCAATGCTGTAGCGGCTGGGAGGGTTTCAGGAGTTGATCCTATAGAGCAGATAACCAAGCGTTTGATTCGCATTGTCAAAAACCCAGAAGAAGCTGAAGTTATTGCCTGTGTGTTATGCAGGTAATGTTCACTCTATGTGCCTGATAGTATGATTAAAGAACTGGATTTGGCCATGATTTGTATTTTGTATTTTCTTATAAGCTATTGTGCACATGCACTTGCAAGGCTACCTTTGTCGGTTGGTAGAGTCCTTTACTTATAGCCCATAATTTTTTCTGCTTTCAGAGGTTATGATTTTAGTAAATCCGGATTTGGTCCACGTACAGTGATACTCTGTGATCAGGTATTTTTTTTCTTTATTTTTCATGTGTTGCAGTCCACTAATTGAGTTTCTGAGTAATTTTCATATGGTTCCATAGCTCTGAATCTTTTGTTGATTTATACCCTTGAAACTAGTTTTTACATTTTTCATTCATTTCATTCCCAGTGTGAGAAGGAATATCATGTTGGCTGCTTGAAGAAACATAAGATGGCAGACTTTAAGGTGTGTACGTATGCAGTTTTCCTAGTCTGCTCCTTGTTTAATTTTTCATGAAAAATTTCTTTCTGTTCAGTACTTCTGTTCTTGTGACTTTAGATCCGGATCAAAATTTGATACCTCTTTGCAACAGGAATTGCCAAAAGGGAAGTGGTTCTGTTGCATGGAATGCAGGAGGATCTATGTAGCATTGCAGAATTTGCTAATTTCTGGAGCAGAAAAGCTCCCAGACTATCTTTTGAATGTTATAAAGAAAAAGCACGAGGAAAAAGTTCTGGACAGTGTCCCTGAATCTGATGTGAGATGGAGAGTTCTCAGTGGCAAAATTGCTTCTCGTGAAACCAGATTGTTACTTTCAGAGGCTGTTGCTATCTTTCATGTAAGTATTGCCATACCGTAGCTTTCCATGTACTTAATTTATTCAATGAATAGAATGTCTTTGGTGATCAATTGCAGTCCATTTTCCAAGTGGTATGAGCAGACATTTGATGTTGTACTTGGTTTAATAATACCTAGATTAGGATAGTTTCCTCTGTCCCTCTCTATACACACACAGACAGATACATACATTATACATACATGTGTGTGTGTGTGGCCGTAGAATATGGATTGATTCATGGAAGCATGTAGTTGATTGATCAATTTTTTGTAGCTTCAATGACAGACAGGCCAGGCGAATATATCTATTTGGGGTTGTTTGACTTTAATTCTGAGGAAGGTGCAACATAGTGGTGTCAATGTACGAAATGCTTTTGTGTGTTTCTGTTCCCAATATCATAGCCCTCTTTGCTGCATTTTGTTTTCTTTCACCCAATTGAGACGATTTGCGGTATTGAGTTTGTCTCATTGCCAAATGTGTAAAGCTGACATTTTAAACCGTTCTAACATGCCTTTCAACTAAATTTCAAAAAATCGTCTTCAGTGATGCGTATCATGCCTTCTTGAAGGTTTAGCTTGTTACCTGTCCAGTATATTCCTAGGCTGAAGCTTGTTGCCAGAATCACCTCAGATATTTGCCCTAGTGAAGCCTATGGGATTCATTACCTTGTGTATGTCTCTTTAGCCTCCTCTTTAGTGGTCAGTTTACACTCTGTGGTCCACTGGATCAACAACTTTTTCTCACGTGGTCAACTACCCACCATGCAGCTGCCTCAGCTACTTGAGCATAGTAAGCCTATTCTTATTGATTTATTTTTTTATAGTCTTTTTGCTATCCAGGTGATGTAGTTCGTAGTAGGGAAGAATTAGGGATGAGAAGGGAAGGAGGGGATGAGAAAAGAGAGAGAATTTGAGAAGGAATCAAAATATTCAATACTAGTCGTTAATAATAATCAAAAGTCTAATCTCCCTAAAATCCTTACATGCATCCCTTTAATCATGAGAGTAGTTTGGATACTTTTAATATTTATCTTTTAAGTAAATTTTTTTAATTTTTGACGGTTTATTTGTCATTATTTATTTGTTTTAGGGATTTAGTTTCCCCATATAAAGAGATGCATGTAAGAATTTTAGGGAGATTAGATTTTTGATTATTATTAACGACTGGTATTGAATATTTTGTTTCCTTCTCAAATTCTCTCTTTTCTCATCCCCTGACAAATAAACCGTCAAAAGTTAAAACAAATTACTTAAAAGATAAATACTAAATATATCCAAACTACTTTCATGATTAATCTAAAATATCTATCCAATTCCTACACGATTCCCAGGCCTCTTCGAGCATTGAATTTTGGGTATATACATTCCTACATTCTCACATGCACCCGAAAATTACCTGCTTAAATCCATGGGGGTGGCCTTGAGGGGAGGCTTGCACTTAGGAACTCTAGCTATTGGCGTGTACTGGCTGAATTCCAAAAGTATCGCAGTCTTTCTTTAAGCTGGCTGTATTTTCCTTTGTTCCCTACTAATACCAAAATCAAAAGGAAAAAGAAAAACTATAGTCCTGGAATTAGTTTTATTTTCTTGATTCCTATTAGGTATGATTTGTGTTGGATTCTCGATTGGCCTACAGGACTTCTCCATTTTTTTTGTGTGCTTAAAAAAAAGTTCTTTTTTTTTTTGGAAGGTTTTAACAAATAGTTCAGTTATGTTAAGATGAGCTCTTTTCTTCTCTTGCAAAGAATCTTGTAGACACTGTTGTCGATTATGTGGTGTGTATATTTGTGATTTTAGCATCCATAAGGGTAAAAATTTCATTTTCTCGGTACTACCTCTTTAAGTCGATCCCAATTTGATATGATGCAAATCTCTCTTCCTCATTTTTTTCTCTCCTCTTGCCTTCTTCATTTTGAAGAGCTCTTTGGTTCTGTATGTAGAGTTGTTGAGATAAGGCCTGGCAACTGTATGAAGAAGCATCTTGTCCGGTTGAAAAATTGATTGTTAATTATATTTCGCTCATGCTTGTGTTTTAGGATTGCTTTGACCCTATAGTTGATTCAGTGACTGGACGTGATTTTATTCCATCTATGGTTTATGGGTAAGTGCTCGGTCTGTTGCCCACTAGTTGGAATTATTTTTTCCTTTTGCCCATGTATTTCCATCATCATCCTGGCTTCTCTAGAATTGAACTTTGCATTTCACTGTCTGTTTCAGAAGGAACATAAGGGGCCAAGACTTTGGAGGGATGTATTGTGCAATATTAACAGTAAAGTAAGAATCACTAATGTGTCTTATTGCAGTATGAAAAGCTTTCCTTGCATGCACATTCTTGTGATGAACACAAGCAGTTTTCTTTTCGTCATTATTTTTCCTATGAACACGGTTAGTTTTACTTGAACTTGTATCTAACAGGCTCTTTTTTAAAAAAATAATATTGCAGCACGTCTGTTGTATCAGCTGCAATCTTCCGAGTTTTCGGACAGGACATGGCAGAACTCCCTTTAGTTGCCACGTGTAATGGTAAACAAGGCAAGGTGAGGTTGATATGCTTTCTTCGCAAGTCACACCCCCACACATTCTGACCATTCTTAATGAGGAGCGAGATTGAACTTCTCATTTTATGGGGAATATGCATGCCCGAATTGTCAATTGAGCTTCTTTGTTGGTTGATTATAGATCACATACTCCATCCCGTAATGGCTGCTTGTGGATTACATTTTTGTTGGTAAAAAACTGAGCTTCTGAAATTTTGATAAGCATGACTTCGTGCAAGCCCCTGCTAAACAAAATTATCTTTTCTTTTGAATCTAGTATTCATCCACTTTGAATGTAACTGAAAAGCTATTTAAAAGATGGGAATGGATTTAACTGCCTTTCCCTTAAACTTGTGTTCGACAGTGAAGATGTTCACACTGAGATGGAGTAATATTGATGGAGGGGAGCCTGGGGGCGTACAGCTGTCATCTCGTTTTTTCTCAATCCAAGAATACTGTTTCAATACTGGCTTTGCACTTAACAATTTGTTTCGACATTGAGATGGGAGAGTGCAATTCACGTAGGATTGTTAGATTTTCTCCTGATTGATTGCATGATCAATATCTCCAAGTAGGATTAATAAGTAAAATGGGGATCCAAAACTATACTAAAGATTGGAGCTTTCTATGTCGTCTTTTTTGTTGGTGCAACCTGAACAATGCTTTATGGAACTACTTGTACAGGGCTATTTTCAGTTACTGTTCTCCTGCATCGAGAAATTGCTGGCATTTTTGAATGTAAGGACTGTCGTGCTACCAGCTGCTTATGAAGCAGAGTCTATATGGACAGATAAATTTAATTTCAGAAAAATATCTCCAGAACAGGTATGCATAAGTACGTGCATTATGTTGTCTCTTCTTGCTCATTTTCATCGGCTTTTAATAGTTAATACTCTATTTTCCCCTGGGTCACAGCTTAGCGACTACCGAAAAACCTGTTGGCAAATGATAACATTCAAAGGAACATCTATGTTAGAAAAAATGGTTCCCCAGTGTCGAATTACTCGTCAAGATGCCGCTGGTGTAGATGTTCCCGTGGTGTGAGCAAGCAAAGTAAATGATCTTTTTGGAGCGGCTTTAGCGTCAATTGTAGATTGAATGTGTATATTGTAGAGGTTTCATTGTTTTAATCTCAAGCGGTTGTCAACAATACTAGAAAAGACACATGTAGAGCATACTTAGTAAATTATTAGGAAAGTAGATTTACTTTTTTGCCTATTCATGGTAGGCAGTAATTTTTTGTATCTAAACAATTTACACCAAACTCTGGAAATATTCAGGCAACCAGACGCTCAAAAATGGCCAACAGCTCCAAATTTGTCTATTAGTTTCTCTGTTTTGTATCTCTTATTTGTATTTTTGTTTTTCTCCTGCAAAAAGAGGAAATGGCAGGAAATATTTGAACGAGTCATTTTCCTGATGGGTATGAGAATTACGGTTCTGTGTTTGATATCATCTTAGCTTTATTTCCTGATGGGTATGAGAATTGTGGTTCTGTGCTTAATATCATCTTAGCTTTTTAATAGATCTATTAAGGGACTTAGCTCTTATTTTTTTTTAATGTTTGCATTCCAGAAGTTGTCAGTGAAGCTGAAAAATTATGAGTNGCTTAATATCATCTTAGCTTTTTAATAGATCTATTAAGGGACTTAGCTCTTTTTTTTTAATGTTTGCATTCCAGAAGTTGTCAGTGAAGCTGAAAAATTATGAGTTTCTTCACATTGTTGTATAGTAAAGCAGAGAAAGGCGAGTCAGTCAAGATAAAAATTTTGATTCGTAATTTTAAATAGGAAAAATCACACTCTTCTTGAACTATGGTCCTTGCCTTACATTATTATACCCCTCCAAAATAATCCACTCTTTCAGATTGTATTTTAAACTACTACTTTGAGTTTCACATTACACAAATTATTTGCTTTAGTCCAATTTTTCAAGGTAAATTAGCACAATTATGGAATTACAAGAGATTGTCTCTTTTATCACAAATCTATTTTGTTCTAAGATAAAAATATACTGAACCTTATCAACGTTCTTTTGTTAATTTACAAAGAAGAGAAGCAAAGGAATATTATAGAGGAGCTTGTCACTGATAAGCTATAGAAAAGTTAGAATAAGGAGTTGAACTTTTTTTTTTTTATCAACGCAAACAAAGAGACTGTATCATTAAGTAGGAAAATTGAGGTTACAATCAGTCAAAAGTAAAACAGAACGCTCGGGGAGGGGGGGGGAGTCTAACCAATTTAACGGGAGTGAACTGTTTAACATTGTGGCTGCGATCTAGTGAGCTGCCTTAATGAAGGCTCGAGGTTCAGAGAAAGAACTTGAAACAGAAGTGAGAGATTTTGCACAGCCAAACACTAGTTCCCCATTATCCTTGCAGACCACAACTCCATAGACTTAATTTATGTACTTAATAAATTAAGACTTCAAGTTATCAAATAGACTTAATTTATCCTTGCACAGCCAAACACTAGTTCCCATTAATACTTTAAGTACTTAATAAATTAAGACAATTATACAAATGACTAGTGCATCTAGCGAAACAGTTTAGTTTAAATTTAGTCTTATTTGGTGTTTGATAATACTATACACTGAAAATTGAATATTGAATTTTTAAGTTGCAGACTGTTTGACATCAAATAAAATTTTAGTATTGAATTTAATCAAACCGTTAGACAAATATAAGGATTTAAAGTCTGAATACTATTATTATTCTAATTTTTCTTCTTTTTTTTTTAACTATATCTTCTCAACAGTCTTACTCTTATCACCACTATTACAATGGTGGTCGTAGTGGTGGTGGTGACGATAGTGATGAAGGTGGCAACACAATGGTAGTGGTGGTGGTGACGACATCACAATAATAGTGGTGGCAGCAACGATGGTGGTAGTGGTGGTGGTGACGATAGTAATGAAGGCGGCAACACAATGGTGGTGGTGGTGACGACATCACAATAATAGTGGTGGCAGCAACGATGGTGGTAATGGTGGAAACACTGTGGTGGTGGTGGCGACAACGACACAATAGTAATGGTGGTGGTGACAATGTTGGGTAGTGTCAATGGTAGTTGATGGGTTAAGCCCAAGTAGTCCAATTTATGTATTAAAGCCCAACCCCGGTTGAGGAGCCCAACCTCATCGTGAATCCACCAAGTCCAAGACAGATCAAGGCCGGCTAGACTTCTTGATTAGCACGTCACCAAGAGGAGAGCACGGGAAGTTTATCTGCACCGCCTTAAGGAGCCCAAAGCCGGCTAGACTTCTTGCTTAGCACGTCACTAAGAGGAGAGCACGGAAAGTTTATCTGCACCGCCAAAGGAAACAGCCCAAGGCCGGTTAGACTTCTTGCTTAACACGTCACCAAGAGGAAAGCACGGGAAGTTTATCCACACCACCGAAAGAAGAAAACGGTCAAATCATTGACCACGTTTCATGAAGAGCTCCCCAACCTCTCCCTTCCGTTGAGGATAAGTCGTGATCTCCACCAAAGATAATCTCTAAGCTGCGATAAAGAAGCCTTGAGGATATGTCATGATCTCCACAAGAATGATCTCTTATCTACTATAAAATGGCTCTAATCTGTGAGAGAAAAAAGAGACATGCTCCATCAGAGACTTACAGAAGACGAACCGACTACCGGAGATTACTATTTTCTTTGATTCTTCATTCTCCCTCTCAAAGCTTGTATCTCCATTCTCCATACCTTTGAATCAATAAAATACCCGGCGACTGAAGTCATTGAAGAGTGGACGTAGGTCGAATTGACCGAACCACTATAAATTGTGTCTTCTTTAATTTTTTCGTTGATTTTATTGCATTTATTATCTATACTTGATAGGTGGTGTGCAAAACCATTTTTATGCATCATCAGTAGTGGTAGTGATGGTGGTTATGGCACAATAGTGGCGACGGTGGTACAATGGTAGTGGTGGTGATTAGGGGTGTCAAACGTGTAAGGTTAAATGGGCGACGGGTCGAAAATATATAAACCCGTACATGACACGTTTAATAAACGGGTAAAAAATCTCAACACGAACACGACTCATTTAACTTGTTTAATTTTAAAAAAATTATATTAACAAATTTTAATATTCTATTTTTTTTTATTGCCAATTGCACTTACCTCAAAAAATGTATTTTTTAACCAAATCTTATAAAAATAAGACTTGAAGTGCGCCTCATCTCATCTCTTTTGTTTTTAAACTATTAATTTACTTTTTTTTTTTTATTAATTTCTTTACTTTTTTTTTTCTTGCTAATTTTTTAAAATAATTTTTAATTTATTATTATATTAATTTTATTTAAACGGGTAAACGTATGATAAACGGTTTGACAAGTCTCACTCAAACACGACCCGTTTATTAAACGTGTTTGACGTGTCAACCCGTTTATCACCCAAATCCGTTAAAATCTCACCCAAACCTGTTTAATTCATGTCGATTCGTATGAGTTAATTGTGTCGTGTCGAATTTTGATAGCCCTAGTGGCGATAATGATGCTAATGGTGGTGGCAACAATGATGATGATAGTGATGGCGGCAACGATGGTGATGGTGATGGTGACAGTGACACAATAGTGGTGGTGGTGATAGTGGCGGCGGTGGTGGTACAATGGTGGTGGTGGTAGTAGTGGAGATAATGGTGGTGGTAGTGGTAGTGACGATGATACAATAGTGGTGAAGATATTTTTGTCTATTATAAGAAATTGATAAAGTCATAATTGATAAACATTTTCAGCATTAAATGATAAATACGTGACTTAATACTTAAAATTTTAGTCTATTTTTAAGAAGTGTTTAAAATATTTTAGGTAGTATAAGTTTTAAGTTATCAAACGAGTTTAATTTAGTAAGTATTTAAAGTATTCAATTTTAAACCTTAAGTGGTGTTATCAAACACACCCTTAATAGTAGTGTCTTAATAGGTGCATCAGCTAATCTTATCCATAAATTGGTCAATTTTTATATGAATTAAACTATATACAAATATAAAGAGTAAGCTATACAAACAGTACAAAGTCTCGAATCCCACGCTGAGTGGGGAAACCCGACCCATTCCAGATCAAACGCTATTAACTCCAGGTTAGGACACGGGTCCAAAATCTTGGACATGAATCGTCTAGAGCTGACCCATTAGAGTTGCCCCATTTGACCGCATGATTTTGATCATGGGGTCCCTGATGGGGCATTGTCGATGGCTCACTCCAGCTTTGACCTACGTTCCCCTAAAGTCCCACAACAAACGGGACGATGGGGCCCATTTTGGGCCAAGCTCCACCAACTCCAGCGTATCTGAAATCCAGAGGATCCAGACCCAAAATCTTCACACTAGCGCAATCTTCACCCTTCAAATGCCATAATCCCATTTAGCCAATCCCACCGCCCACCCTGGTTTGAAAAAGTCCAGATCCCAACTAAACATTCTCTGCTTTCATCATAACCAAAATCTCACTATCCCTCTCTCCAAAAGTCTAGACAACACATCCGCTGCTTGAGCAAATATTAGGTGAAACGGGGAGATTACGTCATCATTGACACGTATCATTATTATCTAATAAATAATATTATTATCTAATAATAAACTTATAAATAAAAAAGATATATCACAATTGGGTGGTTATTAAATGTCATGACAGAGTAATTACTATAATATGTGAAATCTATCTACTTATTTGTTATATTTTTATGACATGACGGTGATACCATGTCCCTATCGACGACATAATATTACTGACCAATAATAAAACTCTAAATAGGCAAAGTGAATTCCACTTTGATAGTTATTGATTTACATAAAAAAAGAGTTGATAGTTATTGACTTGCATGAACAAATAGTTATTAATTTGTGTAAGTCCATTTTCTTATTTATTTACATACTATTAGTTGGTGATATCATATCATTAATAATGATGTGGTATCATCGTTGTAATGAATAATTTTTCCAGATGGTAGGCAGCTTAACTATAATTTTAAATATTTTTTCTTTCACTTGATAAAAGTAACACAACACATTTAAATTTATTACATACAAAACGATTCATTGTCGATATGCATAGCATATACAAAAAAAAAAATTAAAATAGACTAATTATAATTATTTACAATTGATTTCGATGAGTTTTTATATTTTAAAAACGTATGATAACTTCATTATCCGAAGAATATGTTTCTCTATTTAAATTCTTAAAATCACTTGTTTGACTATATAACTTAATCTTCACAATTTTCATATACTTAAAAAATATAAATTTGACATGTCAAAAACTTGTTTAGACGTATCCGTAAAGTATAAATTGTGTCCAAAAATTCATAGTTAATTAAATATTTGTCTATACTACTTGATAGAACAAGAAATTGTTAGATCGTGGTGATAATAATGTGATGTCACTATTACGGTATTACCCCAATATTTTTTCTACTCACATCATCGCCAAAATCTCTCTGTAGCTTAGCGTGTGCATCATCCAATCTCCATTGCTGCACATATCTGCACCCCTCTTTCAACACCACTTTAATTCTGTAATCATCTCCACATGGACAAAACACATCACAGACAAACCCACAAAGGCCCATGCTTTTCTTACCTCCTACGTCAATCATCACCCTTCCACCACCACCCCCACAAATAAAACACTGCCTTACGCCTCCCCATTACTAATCTCATCTCAAGACACCATAATAAACCAAGCACCATCACCACCACCATGAAGGCCAAAACCACTGCCATCTTTTGGTTCATCTCCTTAGTCATTGCCCTTCTTTCCATAATTCTTGCTCTCCATTGCAACCACTCTTCCACTTCTTCTACGATCGCCATCAACACTCAAACTAGATTTGAACTCGGTTTTCTCAAAAGGGTTTTCAAGCAAAGTGGGATTGAGGACTTCTTCTCTGTGTTAGAGCCTATATCCCGGAGAAGGTCAAGACACCATCACCACCGGAGGAGGCATAAGGCGACATGTGATGAGACCAAATGGAAGTCTAGGCTCAGGCCAGTGTATAGTGTTTCACTTGTCTTGACAGTTGATTTGAAGGGTTGCGCTAATTTCAGCAGTGTGCAGAAGGCCATAGATGCTGTGCCTGATCTTAGCCCAACCAGGACACTCATTATAATTGATTCAGGCACATACAGGTCATTAACTCATTCAACTAGTTCTGTTTAACAATTCGAACATCAGAAAGTCTACAGTATCAACAGTTACAGCTTATGACTCAATTGGATCAAGTTGTGATTCAAAAGGGTTAAGTTCTTAATGATGTTAATTAGGATCAGTCCCAAAAAACCCGGGATCCATCCCGACATTTTTGAACCCTTTTGAGTCGTAAACTTCGACCCGATGGAGTCGAGATTTCCCCTTCTAACATTGTTTCATTTTTTAATCCATTATGACCTATGGGCAAAGGTAATTCTTTTGACAACATTATAAAAGGAAGCTACATATCATGCTTGCAGGGAGAAAGTTGTGGTGAACATTAACAAGACAAACTTAATAATTCAAGGCCAGGGGTATCCCAACACAGCCATTGCTTGGAATGACACTGCTAATTCGACAGGAGGCACTGCCTACAGCTCTACGGTCGCCGTCTTTGCTCCCAACTTTATCGCTTACGATATTAGCTTTCAGGTACTGCTTTTGGAAATATATCAAACACTTTTGAATTGATATGTCTAGTGCAGTGATAGGTGTTTGATATTTTTGTTTTCTTCTCTGTGTGTGTGTCTCTCTCTATGTTTGAGAGAAGAATACAGCTCCGTCGCCTAACCCAGGTGAAGTTGGGGCACAGGCAGTGGCACTTAGAATTGTGGGTGATCAAGCTGCATTTTATAGGTGTGGATTATATGGAGCTCAAGACACACTGAATGATGATCGAGGAAGGCATTATTTTAAAGACTGTTTCATCCAAGGATCCATTGATTTCATTTTCGGAAATGGTAGATCACTCTATGAGGTAAATAGGCTCAAGTCCTCCTCAACTCTTGGAATTTTGATATGGCTTGTTTGGAAACAATGATGTTTAGAATATGCCTAGGGAAAATAATATTAATGCATTGCATATTAAGTTGGTAAAATTATATTTTGAATCCCATAACTACTTCTCACAGTGGTTATCAAATTTTTTTTTTCACCTTATACCTTTAACGTTGGTTATTGATTTTAGATTATCTCAATTACAAATATTCATTAGATGAAAATTTGTCACTTTATCCCTCAAACTATGTGATTTTGCTTTACTAACCCAAAATCTAATGATGCACAAACATTTTTTGTCCAAAAACACGACGAACATTTGATTTTAGAATAATTTGAAATCAATTCACATAATTGAAGGGGAGTAATTACGGAAACCCAATAGTAGAGAGGCCGAAGTAAGATCATCTTTATGGATACAAGACATAATTTAGCCTATATTATATATTACAGAATCATCTTATATGTTACTTTTAAAAGATTTCTGTAAATCAACTAAGTTGGCGTAATTCGTAATAATTGTACTTATTGAGTTGAAATTATTTAGTCAAATCTTCTTTTGCCACCTCCCTCTAAATATCAACAGTAATTAATTAGGTATAAATATCAACATATTAACAAACTTTGTTATGTGCACCGCAGGGCTGCACAATAAACTCCATAGCCAAAGAAGTTCCGGCGGGGGTCAGCGGAGCCATCACAGCTCAAGCGAGGAATTCGATGACCGAGATAACAGGTTTCTCCTTTGTGAATTGTAGCGTTGGTGGCAGTGGGAGAGTGTGGCTTGGACGAGCTTGGGGCTCCTATGCCACTGTGGTGTTTTCCAAAACTTACATGTCTGATTTGGTAGCTTCCGATGGCTGGAATGATTGGAGAGACCCCTCTAGAGACCCGTCTGTGGTTGATCCTAAATGTTAATATATATCTTCTTTCCTTTCACATATTCTTGATTCCTAAATATGCTCTAATGAACATGAATTAATTTCTACTAGGTTTTAATTGAGTCGTGCAATGTTTGAATCGTGTCACTCCTACTTTGGTAGTGATATTTTGGATTCGTACTGAACTTATGTCGTTTTTCGTTTGATTCGTAAACTCAAAAAGAGTAGGATAAGTATTTCTTTTTCCTCTAAACCTAATACAACTCAGATAGGTCCTTATAAACTAAAAATTTACTTGATCCACATTATAACATAATCAAATACAAGGTAAATATAACTTTTCAACAACTCATACATTAATATATCGAGAAATAAAAATAAAAGAAAATAGTTAAATATTTTCTCTTACAACACCAGTTAAATGGGTTTGTTGCATGAAGGTCAGATTATTTTTTGGATTATATCATATTAGCGTGTCATGTCGGAAATATTAACTTCTAACCTGAGTGTCTGTCTAGGCCTAAATCCAAACCTTTTCACACCAATTACTTTCTGTTTAATCACATAGTACAAGTTACATGGTTGAAATCTTTAGATACACATACCCAATTAAGTGGAATTATTTGAACTTGTACAAGTTTGTCAATTGTTTTTATTCTACTTCTGTGTGTCATTGTGCAGGACGGTTTACTTTGGAGAGTGCGAGTGCTTTGGACCGGGAGCAAATTACACATATAGGGTGTCATATGGAAAGCAACTAAGGCAATTTGAAGCAGCTCCTTACATGGATGTGTCATACATTGATGGATATGAATGGCTTCTTTCCCCTCAAAACAGTTCATCTGATCTTCATGTGTATCATAGGCACAATGAGTTCATTGAAATTTACTGACATTTTTCAACGAACTCATATAGTACTGTGAGATACTCAGAATATATGTGAGTTGATATTATATTAGCCTCACTCGTACGATTCACGAGATTTATAATATGCTGTCTTCCTTTCTATTTTTCTTGCCCATCCTTCCCTTCTCTGACTTCTCTTGCTAAAGAGATGTTATATAAGTAATTATTAAAAACCATACCATGACATGCAGAATTATATCTTATCCATTGATTGCTCCACTACTAAACCAACTACTGCATATTAACATTTTTTGCGACATGTAACCGTGGCTATTCAATGGTAGTCGTATTAACTAGGAAAATTTGGCGTTTGACCTACTAATCATTGCCCTGCAGTTGTTTGTGGATTCAAACCTCGTTAACTCACTGCCCCACGTAAATACCGTTTAAAAAAAGTATTGACTAGATGTCTTGGTACTTTTCTGGGCTAAGCTTTGATGGTGCTCTCTCTAATTTTAATGGAAACTCTGGTGTAGGAGTGGTAATTAGGAACTGAAGGGGCAGATTTATTGCTGGGTTATGCCTAATAATTGAGTGCTTGATGGCTAATGCAACCCCAAGACATGGAGGTAATGGCAGCCTCTCTAGCTATAAACCTTGCAGCACAAATTGGGTGTGCAAATGTGTTGCTGGAAGGCGATTCCAAGAATGTGATAATTCCTGTTCTGGATGGAAAGAAAATTTTCTCGGATACTAAGGCATTTTAGACCAGATATAGTACAGTGGTTCAGCTTGATCCAACGTAAGCATGCACATTGAGCAATACTATTAAAATCTTATTTACTGACCTAATTCACTACGATCTTTGAATTAACTGTAAGGTCTATCAAACATTGAAACTTGGTGTTAATCCAATGACTCTACTGAAGTCACATCATTATGTCAATAAATTAGATTAAATTTTTAGGTACAAATAGTATTAGCTATGCACATTATGTGGGTGAAGACTTGGTGCGAAGGCACTGTAAAATATTAACTGGTATTTTTTTATATTACTTATTTTTGTGCACAACTGGTCTCAATTTCATTTCCAATTCCGACAATCCCACTCCTACGATCGGTATCTTATTGTTATATATGTTCAGATTTTTTAGTTGATTTGTGAATTAAGGAAGAGTTTATGGTTGATAGAGTTATGGGAGAATATGTAGATTCGGTCGGCCCTACTAAGGATGTCAGTGGACTGAAGCGGGGGCGGAGAGTGTAGTTTTTATTCTCATACCCGTTTAAAAAAACTCCGTTCATTCCCTGTCCACCCCCGTTAACGGATATAGTTTTCATCCCTATCCCGTCCGCGGATAAATTCTAATCTCCGTCTCCATTCCCGTCCCCGCTTCTCCCGTACCTGCTTAAGCCCAAGCCTAAGTAGTATAATCTAAAATTCTAAATAAATCTAATGTTTTAAATAATTCAACAATATTCTAAATAATCTAACATAGTCTAACACAGCATAATGTAAATTGTAAAATGTAAAAGCCAAAATAATATAGTATTCTATTTAAAGTGTCATTGGACCACAAAAAGAGAAATGAAACTATTAAAGAGAAAGAAAGAAAAAGAAAATAAAATTGAATTAAGAAAACAATAGCACTATACTTGAAGTTTTCTAAAAGAATTTTTGTTATTACAATTCATATTACAATCATAAAGTGTCAAAAGAAGAAAAATTAAAATTTCGCTAATTCAATAATGCTACTCACGATGAAATGCAAAACTATCTTACTCTCTCTTATCTATTTTTAGAGCATGATCAATCCAAACTCCTAACTGTTTCAATCAGTAAGTACACATAAAAAAAAGAACAATTAGGGAAAAAAATTGATAAGATTACCACATAAAAATGTCACTTGTTAGTTTGATTATCATATTTTTAGATTGGTAGTTATAGTAAATATATTTAGTTAGGGCTTTGGAGTATATATATATATATATATATACGGGTTTATTCGGGTATTGCTGTATACGTCCATCGTCTAATACGTATAGTCCATCTCTGATCCAAATGAGACGAATTTGGACGAATACCCGTTTTTTCTCGGTCCACTGCCATTCCTAAGCCCGACTTGCCCTTAAACTACGTAGACACATAGCCTAAATTTTATTGAGACATCTGAAAAATAAACTAATTACATAGAGACCCCTTCTATTTTTTAAAATTTCANTTCTCTGCTTTCATCATAACCAAAATCTCACTATCCCTCTCTCCAAAAGTCTAGACTACACATCCGCTGCTTGAGCAAATATTAGGGGAAACGGGGAGATTACGTCATCATTGACACGTAGCATTATTATCTAATAAATAGTATTATTATCTAATAATAAACTTATAAATAAAAAAAATAAATTACAATTGGGTGGTTATTAAATGTCATGACAAAGTAATTACTATAATATGTGAAATCTATCTACTTATTTGTTATATTTTTATAATATGACGGTGATACCATGTCCCTATCGGCGACATAATATTACTAACCAATAATAAAACTCTAAATAGGCAAAGTGAATTCCACTTTGATAGTTATTGATTTACATAAAAAAAGAGTTGATAGTTATTGACTTGCATGAACAAATAGTTATTAATTTGTGTAAGTCCATTTTCTTATTTATTTACATACTATTAGTTGGTGATATCATATCATTAATAATGATGTGGTATAATCGTTGTAATGAATAATTTTTCCAGATGGTAGGCAGCTTAACTATAATTTTAAATATTTTTTCTTTCACTTGATAAAAGTAAAACAACACATTTAATTTTATTACATACAAAACGATTCATTGTCGATATGCATAGCATATACAAAAAAAAAATAATTAAAATAGACTAATTATAATTATTTACAATTGATTTCGAAGAATTTTTATATTTTAAAGACGTATGATAACTTCATTATCCGAAGAATATGTTTCTCTATTTAAATTCTTAAAATCACTTGTTTGACTATATAACTTAATCTTCACAATTTTCATATACTTAAAAAATATAAATTTGACATGTCAAAAACTTGTTTAGACGTATCCGTAAAGTATAAATTGTGTCCAAAAATTCATAGTTAATTAAATATTTGTCTATACTACTTGATAGAACAAAAAATTGTTAGATCGTGGTGATAATAATGTGATGTCACTATTACGGTATTACCCCAATATTTTTTCTACTCGCATCATCGCCAAAATCTCTCTGTAGCTTAGCGTGTGCATCATCCAATCTCCATTGCTGCACATATCTGCACCCCTCTTTCAACACCACTTTACTTCTGTAATCATCTCCACATGGACAAAACACATCACAGACAAACCCACAAAGGCCCATGCTTTTCTTACCTCCTACGTCAATCATCGCCCTTCTACCACCACCCCCACAAATAAAACACTGCCTTACGCCTCCCCATTACTAATCTCATCTCAAGACACCATAATAAACCAAGCACCATCACCACCACCATGAAGGCCAAAACCACTGCCATCTTTTGGTTCATCTCCTTAGTCATTGCCCTTCTTTCCATAATTCTTGCTCTCCATTGCAACCACTCTTCAACTTCTTCTACGATCGCCATCAACACTCAAACTAGATTTGAACTCGGTTTTCTCAAAAGGGTTTTCAAGCAAAGTGGGATTGAGGACTTCTTATCTGTGTTAGAGCCTATATCCCGGAGAAGGTCAAGACACCATCACCACCGGAGGAGGCATAAGGCGACATGTGATGAGACCAAATGGAAGTCTAGGCTCAGGCCAGTGTATAGTGTTTCACTTGTCTTGACAGTTGATTTGAAGGGTTGCGCTAATTTCAGCAGTGTGCAGAAGGCCATAGATGCTGTGCCTGATCTTAGCCCAACCAGGACACTCATTATAATTGATTCAGGCACATACAGGTCATTAACTCATTCAACTAGTTCTGTTTAACAATTCGAACATCAGAAAGTCTACAGTATCAACAGTTACAGCTTATGACTCAATTGGATCAAGTTGTGATTCAAAAGGGTTAAGTTCTTAATGATGTTAATTAGGATCAGTCCCAAAAAACCCGGGATCCATCCCGACATTTTTGAACCCTTTTGAGTCGTAAACTTCGACCCGATGGAGTCGAGATTTCCCCTTCTAACATTGTTTCATTTTTTAATCCATTATGACCTATGGGCAAAGGTAATTCTTTTGACAACATTATAAAAGGAAGCTACATATCATGCTTGCAGGGAGAAAGTTGTGGTGAACATTAACAAGACAAACTTAATAATTCAAGGCCAGGGGTATCCCAACACAGCCATTGCTTGGAATGACACTGCTAATTCGACAGGAGGCACTGCCTACAGCTCTACGGTCGCCGTCTTTGCTCCCAACTTTATCGCTTACGATATTAGCTTTCAGGTACTGCTTTTGGAAATATATCAAACACTTTTGAATTGATATGTCTAGTGCAGTGATAGGTGTTTGATATTTTTGTTTTCTTCTCTGTGTGTGTGTCTCTCTCTATGTTTGAGAGAAGANTATTTACTGACCTAATTCACTACGATCTTTGGATTAACTGTAAGGTCTATCAAACATTGAAACTTGGTGTTAATCCAATGACTCTACTGAAGTCACATCATTATGTCAATAAATTAGATTAAATTTTTAGGTACAAATAGTATTAGCTATGCACATTATGTGGGTGAAGACTTGGTGCGAAGGCACTGTAAAATATTAACTGGTATTTTTTTATATTACTTATTTTTGTGCACAACTGGTCTCAATTTCATTTCCAATTCCGACAATCCCACTCCTACGATCGGTATCTTATTGTTATATATGTTCAGATTTTTTAGTTGATTTGTGAATTAAGGAAGAGTTTATGGTTGATAGAGTTATGGGAGAATATGTAGATTCGGTCGGCCCTACTAAGGATGTCAGTGGACTGAAGCGGGGGTAGAGAGTGTAGTTTTCATTCTTGTACCCGTTTAAAAAAATTCCGTTCATTCCCGGTCCACCCCCGTTAACGGGTATAGTTTTCATCCCCATCCTGTCTGCGGATAAATTCTAATCTCCGTCTCCATCCCCGTCCCCGCTTCTCCCGTACCCGCTTCTCCCGTACCCGCTTAAGCCCAAGCCTAAGTAGTATAATCTAAAATTCTAAATAAATCTAATGTTTTAAATAATTCAACAATATTCTAAATAATTTAACATAGTCTAACACAACATAATGTAAATTGTAAAATGTAAAAACCAAAATAATATAGTATTCTATTTAAAGTGTCATTAGACCACAAAAAGAGAAATGAAACTATTAAAGAGAAAGAAAGAAAAAGAAAATAAAATTGAACTAAGAAAACAATAGCACTATACTTGAAGTTTTTTAAAAGAATTTTTATTATTACAATTCATATTACAGCCATAAAGTGTTAAAAGAAGAAAAATTAAAATTTCGCTAATTCAATAATGCTACTCACGATGAAATCCAAAACTATCTTACTGTCTCTTATCTATTTTTAGAGCATGATCAATCCAAACTCCTAACTGTTTCAATCAGAAAATACACATAAAAAAAAGAACAATTAGGGAAAAAAATTGATAAGATTACCACATAAAAATACCACTTGTTAGTTTGATTATCATATTTTTAGATTGANCCATCCCGACATTTTTGAACCCTTTTGAGTCGTAAACTTCTACCCGATGGAGTCGAGATTTCCCCTTCTAACATTGTTTCATTTTTTAATCCATTATGACCTATGGGCAAAGGTAATTCTTTTGACAACATTATAAAAGGAAGCTACATATCATGCTTGCAGGGAGAAAGTTGTGGTGAACATTAACAAGACAAACTTAATAATTCAAGGCCAGGGGTATCCCAACACAGCCATTGCTTGGAATGACACTGCTAATTCGACAGGAGGCACTGCCTACAGCTCTACGGTCGCCGTCTTTGCTCCCAACTTTATCGCTTACGATATTAGCTTTCAGGTACTGCTTTTGGAAATATATCAAACACTTTTGAATTGATATGTCTAGTGCAGTGATAGGTGTTTGATATTTTTGTTTTCTTCTCTGTGTGTGTGTCTCTCTCTATGTTTGAGAGAAGAATACAGCTCCGTCGCCTAACCCAGGTGAAGTTGGGGCACAGGCAGTGGCACTTAGAATTGTGGGTGATCAAGCTGCATTTTATAGGTGTGGATTATATGGAGCTCAAGACACACTGAATGATGATCGAGGAAGGCATTATTTTAAAGACTGTTTCATCCAAGGATCCATTGATTTCATTTTCGGAAATGGTAGATCACTCTATGAGGTAAATAGGCTCAAGTCCTCCTCAACTCTTGGAATTTTGATATGGCTTGTTTGGAAACAATGATGTTTAGAATATGCCTAGGGAAAATAATATTAATGCATTGCATATTAAGTTGGTAAAATTATATTTTGAATCCCATAACTACTTCTCACAGTGGTTATCAAATTTTTTTTTTCACCTTATACCTTTAACGTTGGTTATTGATTTTAGATTATCTCAATTACAAATATTCATTAGATGAAAATTTGTCACTTTATCCTNTATAGTACAGTGGTTCAGCTTGATCCAACGTAAGCATGCACATTGAGCAATACTATTGAAATCTAATTTACTGACCTAATTCACTACGATCTTTGGATTAACTGTAAGGTCTATCAAACATTGAAACTTGGTGTTAATCCAATGACTCTACTGAAGTCACATCATTATGTCAATAAATTAGATTAAATTTTTAGGTACAAATAGTATTAGCTATGCACATTATGTGGGTGAAGACTTGGTGCGAAGGCACTGTAAAATATTAACTGGTATTTTTTTATATTACTTATTTTTGTGCACAACTGGTCTCAATTTCATTTCCAATTCCGACAATCCCACTCCTACGATCGGTATCTTATTGTTATATATGTTCAGATTTTTTAGTTGATTTGTGAATTAAGGAAGAGTTTATGGTTGATAGAGTTATGGGAGAATATGTAGATTCGGTCGGCCCTACTAAGGATGTCAGTGGACTGAAGCGGGGGCGGAGAGTGTAGTTTTTATTCTCATACCCGTTTAAAAAAACTCCGTTCATTCCCTGTCCACCCCCGTTAACGGATATAGTTTTCATCCCTATCCCGTCCGCGGATAAATTCTAATCTCCGTCTCCATTCCCGTACCCGCTTCTCCCGTACCTGCTTAAGCCCAAGCCTAAGTAGTATAATCTAAAATTCTAAATAAATCTAATGTTTTAAATAATTCAACAATATTCTAAATAATTTAACATAGTCTAACACAACATAATGTAAATTGTAAAATGTAAAAACCAAAATAATATAGTATTCTATTTAAAGTGTCATTAGACCACAAAAAGAGAAATGAAACTATTAAAGAGAAAGAAAGAAAAAGAAAATAAAATTGAACTAAGAAAACAATAGCACTATACTTGAAGTTTTTTAAAAGAATTTTTATTATTACAATTCATATTACAGCCATAAAGTGTTAAAAGAAGAAAAATTAAAATTTCGCTAATTCAATAATGCTACTCACGATGAAATCCAAAACTATCTTACTGTCTCTTATCTATTTTTAGAGCATGATCAATCCAAACTCCTAACTGTTTCAATCAGAAAATACACATAAAAAAAAGAACAATTAGGGAAAAAAATTGATAAGATTACCACATAAAAATACCACTTGTTAGTTTGATTATCATATTTTTAGATTGATAGTTATAGTAAATATATTTAGTTAGGGCTTTGGAGTATATATATATATATATATATATATACGGGTTTATTCGGGTATTGCTGTATACGTCCATCGTCTAATACGTATAGTCCATCCCTGATTCAAATGTGACGAATTTGGACGAATACCCGTTTTTTCTCGGTCCACTGCCATTCCTAAGCCTGACTTGCCCTTAAACTACGTAGACACTTAGCCTAAATTTTATTGACNCCCTCTAAATATCAACAGTAATTAATTAGGTATAAATATCAACATATTAACAAACTTTGTTATGTGCACCGCAGGGCTGCACAATAAACTCCATAGCCAAAGAAGTTCCGGCGGGGGTCAGCGGAGCCATCACAGCTCAAGCGAGGAATTCGATGACCGAGATAACAGGTTTCTCCTTTGTGAATTGTAGCGTTGGTGGCAGTGGGAGAGTGTGGCTTGGACGAGCTTGGGGCTCCTATGCCACTGTGGTGTTTTCCAAAACTTACATGTCTGATTTGGTAGCTTCCGATGGCTGGAATGATTGGAGAGACCCCTCTAGAGACCCGTCTGTGGTTGATCCTAAATGTTAATATATATCTTCTTTCCTTTCACATATTCTTGATTCCTAAATATGCTCTAATGAACATGAATTAATTTCTACTAGGTTTTAATTGAGTCGTGCAATGTTTGAATCGTGTCACTCCTACTTTGGTAGTGATATTTTGGATTCGTACTGAACTTATGTCGTTTTTCGTTTGATTCGTAAACTCAAAAAGAGTAGGATAAGTATTTCTTTTTCCTCTAAACCTAATACAACTCAGATAGGTCCTTATAAACTAAAAATTTACTTGATCCACATTATAACATAATCAAATACAAGGTAAATATAACTTTTCAACAACTCATACATTAATATATCGAGAAATAAAAAGAAAAGAAAATAGTTAAATATTTTCTCTTACAACACCAGTTAAATGGGTTTGTTGCATGAAGGTCAGATTATTTTTTGGATTATATCATATTAGCGTGTCATGTCGGAAATATTAACTTCTAACCTGAGTGTCTGTCTAGGCCTAAATCCAAACCTTTTCACACCAATTACTTTCTGTTTAATCACATAGTACAAGTTACATGGTTGAAATCTTTAGATACACATACCCAATTAAGTGGAATTATTTGAACTTGTACAAGTTTGTCAATTGTTTTTATTCTACTTCTGTGTGTCATTGTGCAGGACGGTTTACTTTGGAGAGTGCGAGTGCTTTGGACCGGGAGCAAATTACACATATAGGGTGTCATATGGAAAGCAACTAAGGCAATTTGAAGCAGCTCCTTACATGGATGTGTCATACATTGATGGATATGAATGGCTTCTTTCCCCTCAAAACAGTTCATCTGATCTTCATGTGTATCATAGGCACAATGAGTTCATTGAAATTTACTGACATTTTTCAACGAACTCATATAGTACTGTGAGATACTCAGAATATATGTGAGTTGATATTATATTAGCCTCACTCGTACGATTCACGAGATTTATAATATGCTGTCTTCCTTTCTATTTTTCTTGCCCATCCTTCCCTTCTCTGACTTCTCTTGCTAAAGAGATGTTATATAAGTAATTATTAAAAACCATACCATGACATGCAGAATTATATCTTATCCATTGATTGCTCCACTACTAAACCAACTACTGCATATTAACATTTTTTGCGACATGTAACCGTGGCTATTCAATGGTAGTCGTATTAACTAGGAAAATTTGGCGTTTGACCTACTAATCATTGCCCTGCAGTTGTTTGTGGATTCAAACCTCGTTAACTCACTGCCCCACGTAAATACCGTTTAAAAAAAGTATTGACTAGATGTCTTGGTACTTTTCTGGGCTAAGCTTTGATGGTGCTCTCTCTAATTTTAATGGAAACTCTGGTGTAGGAGTGGTAATTAGGAACTGAAGGGGCAGATTTATTGCTGGGTTATGCCTAATAATTGAGTGCTTGATGGCTAATGCAACCCCAAGACATGGAGGTAATGGCAGCCTCTCTAGCTATAAACCTTGCAGCACAAATTGGGTGTGCAAATGTGTTGCTGGAAGGCGATTCCAAGAATGTGATAATTCCTGTTCTGGATGGAAAGAAAATTTTCTCGGATACTAAGGCATTTTAGACCAGATATAGTACAGTGGTTCAGCTTGATCCAACGTAAGCATGCACATTGAGCAATACTATTGAAATCTAATTTACTGACCTAATTCACTACGATCTTTGGATTAACTGTAAGGTCTATCAAACATTGAAACTTGGTGTTAATCCAATGACTCTACTGAAGTCACATCATTATGTCAATAAATTAGATTAAATTTTTAGGTACAAATAGTATTAGCTATGCACATTATGTGGGTGAAGACTTGGTGCGAAGGCACTGTAAAATATTAACTGGTATTTTTTTATATTACTTATTTTTGTGCACAACTGGTCTCAATTTCATTTCCAATTCCGACAATCCCACTCCTACGATCGGTATCTTATTGTTATATATGTTCAGATTTTTTAGTTGATTTGTGAATTAAGGAAGAGTTTATGGTTGATAGAGTTATGGGAGAATATGTAGATTCGGTCGGCCCTACTAAGGATGTCAGTGGACTGAAGCGGGGGCGGAGAGTGTAGTTTTTATTCTCATACCCGTTTAAAAAAACTCCGTTCATTCCCTGTCCACCCCCGTTAACGGATATAGTTTTCATCCCTATCCCGTCCGCGGATAAATTCTAATCTCCGTCTCCATTCCCGTCCCCGCTTCTCCCGTACCTGCTTAAGCCCAAGCCTAAGTAGTATAATCTAAAATTCTAAATAAATCTAATGTTTTAAATAATTCAACAATATTCTAAATAATCTAACATAGTCTAACACAGCATAATGTAAATTGTAAAATGTAAAAGCCAAAATAATATAGTATTCTATTTAAAGTGTCATTGGACCACAAAAAGAGAAATGAAACTATTAAAGAGAAAGAAAGAAAAAGAAAATAAAATTGAATTAAGAAAACAATAGCACTATACTTGAAGTTTTCTAAAAGAATTTTTGTTATTACAATTCATATTACAATCATAAAGTGTCAAAAGAAGAAAAATTAAAATTTCGCTAATTCAATAATGCTACTCACGATGAAATGCAAAACTATCTTACTCTCTCTTATCTATTTTTAGAGCATGATCAATCCAAACTCCTAACTGTTTCAATCAGTAAGTACACATAAAAAAAAGAACAATTAGGGAAAAAAATTGATAAGATTACCACATAAAAATGTCACTTGTTAGTTTGATTATCATATTTTTAGATTGGTAGTTATAGTAAATATATTTAGTTAGGGCTTTGGAGTATATATATATATATATATATACGGGTTTATTCGGGTATTGCTGTATACGTCCATCGTCTAATACGTATAGTCCATCTCTGATCCAAATGAGACGAATTTGGACGAATACCCGTTTTTTCTCGGTCCACTGCCATTCCTAAGCCTGACTTGCCCTTAAACTACGTAGACACATAGCCTAAATTTTATTGACACATCTGAAAAATAAACTAATTACATAGAGACCCCTTCTATTTTTTAAAATTTCACTTTGCTCTCTTATAGTTTATATATGGATTTTGCATACTACCCCTACCATCATAGATGTTATTGACATGTGTAGAAAGTGATGGTATCAACAAAAAGACCTTCTTAAATAATAAGTTTGCCCTTTAAATATAAAATTATAAAATAACTCTTATACTCTAGCATCCCTTATTCTCTTTTTGAATAAAAGTAAACTTAAACCCAAACAACTCTATGTCCTTCACATCTACTTTTCTTCCCCCTTTTTCTCTCTCTTAAAAATCAACAGCATAACTCAACATCATTGTTAGTTAGTTGAATATGAATGTCAATTCGATAAAAATGAAGGTTCATTTTGTATTAATTTGATAAAATTAAATATTAAATTGATAAAATAATGAAATTAAATATTATTTGGAGATATGAAATATTAAATTGATAAATTAAATGTTAATTTGTTAGAATTGAATGTTAATTCGTATTATTTTGATGAAATTGAATTTTAAATTGATAAAATAAAACTAATTTGATAATGAAACTTAATGTTAATTTGATAAATTAAATATTAATTAAATAAAATTATATATTAATATAATAAAATTAAATATTTAATTAATAAAACTGAAGTTAAATTTTGATAAAATTAAATTTTAACTCAATAAAATTTAATGTTAACTTGATCTTAGCCTCTACCAAAACCACTTGTCATAACCCTATTTCATCAATTGACTATTAGTATATTAAAATTAAATATTAATTTGGTGTTGAATTAATAAAATTGAACATTAATTCATGAAATGGAAGGACAATTTTATGTTAATTTGAAAAAATTGAATTCAAAATTGATGAAATTGGATTGAAATTTAGTCAAGAGTATATGGGTGTAAATACGTTCATAATCATATATACACGAAGGAGTGATAAAGGAGTGAAAATGACATTCTGTAATGCATTTCGATTGGACAAATCCACCTAAAATTTGATTGGGGAGAATACTAATGGTACGTACCAGATAGAAAAGTGGGAGGATAAAAAGTTGGAAGAATAAATAAAATATTATATTGGTAAGGAAGAAAAGTAAGAATGATGGAAAAGTGGATGTATTAACTTTCCCTCCAACTCACCAAAATCAATCCCTTCAAAATTGGAAGGAAAGTANTAATGGTACGTACCAGATAGAAAAGTGGGGGGATAGAAAGTTCGAAGGATAAATAAAATATCATATTGGTAAGGAAGAAAAGTAGGAATGATGGAAAAGTGGATGTATTAACTTTCCCTCCCACTCACCAAAATCAATCCCTCCAAAATTGGAAGGAAAGTAGATAAAAAATTAATTATTTGTGTTAAAATATATCTTATTTGTCTGTATATCTTATGTATATATTAATTTCATATAAAAATATAATGATAAAATATGTATATATATTTTAAAAAATTTTAAAAATATATTTTAAAAAAAAATAAAAAATAAAAAAAATTTAAAATTAAAAAAAAATTATTTTTTCCATCTTAATTAAGAGTGAAAGTTTTCGACTCAACACGATGATACAACTTGAACTCGATNATATATATATATATATATATATTTTAAAAAATTTTAAAAATATATTTAAAAAAAAATAAAAAATAAAAAAAAATTTAAAATTAAAAAAAAATTATTTTTTCCATCTTAATTAAGGGTGAAAGTTTTTGACTCAACACGATGATACGACTTGAACTCGACACAAAAATAAATATTTTAACTCGCAACTTGACATGAAACAATTAGTTACATGAGTTAAGTTAGATTTAAATAATATTCGACACAAACTCGTAATGACTCAATACGAATCTGACACGACATGACTTGACTCGATTGATACCTTTAATCTTAGTCAACAAAAAAAAAAAATAGTCATTTTTATTTTTCATCTATCCAACCAAACACAAAGGAAGGAAAATGTATCTTTCCTATTTTCTATCCTTGAAGGATAGAAAATGTATCCCTCCTACTTTTCATCCTCCCTACCAAACGGAGCATAAGGAAGCTAAAAAAATATATTTTGATATTGTACCACCAAATTTTATATTTGTGGGTTGAAACACAAATTTTTGGGTTTGTTTATAAAAAAAAATTTAGAAAATTTTGATTTATAATTTTTTAAGATTCAAGTTACAACTTTTTCATCAAGTTATGTTACAATATCATGAATTTTAAAGTATCATAATTTTCTCCTTTATTTAGACATGATTGATTAAAAAGTTGATTACTTGATTGATAGTTAACATATCTATCTACAGGATTGTTGATATATAGTATATATATCTGTGTGTATATATATTAGCCTCGGTCCCATGCAAATGCACAGGGTTCACAAATTTTTTTTTGAAAATTGTTATTAGGATCAAATTCAATTCAATTATTTGTAAGTTCTAATATTTGATGGAGTCTATTTTCAATCTAATGTCCGTATTGAATTAAGTCATCCCCTCTATAACATTGTTCTTTTTTCTTTTTGGATAAAGCTATGTTTCTCAAATTTTTATCTATCAAATGTTGTATTCCAAATGATATTTCTAAATCTCATACCTTGAATATTTAGTAGAAGTTAGTAGAGCCAGTGATTCAACCGCCCACATTAATTTGAAATACAAAATTTAATAAATGATTTGATCAACATATATCATTGCTCTTTCTTTTCCTCACCTGTATTTTTTCCCGCAATTCTCCCTTATGTTGTAAGGGATCAAACCTAATTTTCTCAAAACAATTCAAATGAAAGGTCGTTAGTCGGTGAGAGAGTGGAAGAATGGTTATATGTGCCAAGTGTTGAATGAATTAGAGGAAATCTTGATTTAATAATAAGAAAATCAAAACTCTAATGGAACGAATGCTTCTCAAGCCTTGTCCACTGTAATTTGTTTATTTCATATATAAATACTAGTTATTTTTCATGCCAGAAGGTACGGAGTAATAAAAAAAATGGTCAATAATAAATATATTTGTATTCATATCAAAAATTAAATCATAAAAAAAAGAATAGAGAAAGAAATTTAAGCACTAGCTGTAGTGGGGGTGAACGGTGATAGTGGTGGTGGACGACAGTAGTGGTGATAGCAAACGGTGATGATTGTAGTGGGTGGTGACGACCATGGTGGTGGTGGTGGTGGTGGTGATAGTCGTGAGTCACAACGGTGATGGTGGTGGCGAATTTTGGGTGACGATGGTAGTAGTGGAAGACATGGGTGATGACGGTTGTGGTGTGGGTGATGGTAGGTGACGGGAATGGTGATTGACAGTAGTGGTGGTGGGTGATGATGGGTGCTTCTGGGCGATAGTGTGATGGGTGGTGACGAAAGCGATGCTGGTGGTGGTGGTAATAGGTGTGGTGGGGGTGAGTGACAATGGGTGGCGGCAGTGGTGATCGATAATGGGTGGTGGTAGGTGTTGTGGGGGTAGGTGATAATGGTTGGCGACGATAGTGGGCAATAATGGATGGTAGTGAGTGACAATGGGTGGAGGTGGGCAACAATGGTGGTGATGGGTGTTGACGATGGGCGACGGTGGTAGTAGTAATAAATATATGAATGAGATGACGATGGTGGTAGGTGGTGGCAGTGGACGACGATGGTAGGAATCGGTTGTGGTGGTGGTGGGGGTGGGGCAGTGGCAGTGGTGATGGGGTGGTGGGGTTTAAGTTCAATTATGCGAAGCATTGTAAGACGAGGGTTGTTGCAGAACGCGTGTCGAAGTACCTTACAGGATGCGAGTGGTATGTTATTGCTTCTCTACAAACAGTGAATGGTTTCTTTTATATAAGGAAACTATCAAACCAACACACTTATGGAGTAGCTCTATACAGAACCCAAAATAAGAGGATGTCTTTTAATTTGATTGTATATCTAATTGTCGAGAATGTCCATGAAAACATGAACACTCGTTTAACATTAATAAACAAATTTAAAGACATTCTCATTAAAATCAGGGCCGTGTATTTTATTTTTTCATATTTTTCAAACAAGAAAAAATTTCAAATAAATGTTTATCCAAAATCCAAAATCAACGTCGAACAGTTTCGAAATCTCAAAAGAGATTCATCATATAGTAACAACATGTCTACAGTTTCATGGAATTCTTATAATTCATTGAAAACTAATGTATTTAACATTAAGAAACAAATTTAATGACATTCTCACGAAAATTAGGGCTATGTATTTTATGTTTTTAGTTTTTTCAAACAAGAAAAAATTAAAAATAGGTGATTTTTCAAAAACTAAAGTCTAAGAGCATTGAATTCTCAATAGAGATTTACCATATAGTAACACCATGCCTACAATTTTTGAAATTCTTATAATTCGTGTTAAACGAATGTATTTAACGATCAAAAACAAATTTAAAGAAATTCTCACTAAAATTAGGGTTCTGTATTTTATGTTTTTGGATTTTTTAACTAAGAAAAAAAAATTAAAATAACTGATTTTTGAAAAATCCAAATGTACGTCGAATATTTTCGAAATCTCAAAAGAAAATCACCGTACAGTAAGACTATGCCTACAGTTTCTGAAACTCTTAAAATTCACGGAAAACAAGTGTATTTAATATTAAGAAGCAATTTAAAGACATTCTCACTAAAATTAGGGCTGTGTATTTTATGTTTTCGTATTTTTCGGGCAAGAAAAAATTTCAAATAGGTGATTATTCAAAAACTAAAATCAACATCGAAGAGTTTCGAATTCTCAAAAGAGATTCACCATACAGTAATAGCATGCCTACAATTTTATGGAACTCTTACAATTCATGGAAAATGAATGTATTTAATATTAATAAGAAAATTTAAAAAAATTACTAAAATTAGGGCTTTGTACTTTATGTTTTCGTATTTTTCAAGCAAGAAAAAATTTCAAATGGGCGATTATCCAAAAACCAAAATCAATGTTGAAAAGCTTCGAATTCTTAATATAGAGATTCACCAAATAGTAGCACTATGTCTACAAATACTGAAACTCTTATAATTCATGTAAGCGAATGTATTTAACATTTTCACTAAAATTGAGGCTGTGTATTTTATGTTTTTGGATTTTTTAAACAATAAAAAATTTGAAATAGGTGAATTTCTTACTGTTGGAGATGAGCCAATGAAGCTGAACTAAAGATTTGAAATAATTTCTCCAAAATAAAGCTGAACTTATTTTTTCAGTCAAATTAGAGCTTATCTCTTTCTATTTTGGGGATTTTCAAGTAATAAACCAAAAAAAATATTAAATAGTTGAAATTAATACCGTTAGAAAAGAGAAACCCATATGCTCCGGTGAAGTAACACAAATATTTTGGCAAAGAGCTTCCCAAGTGGGAATACTAAATCAACGTCAAATTCCTTCTCCTTCCTCCTTCATATACGCGATCTCGAATGTAAGTACATTGTGTTTTTTTTTCTGCAACCCACGACTCCGACAATGATAACAATAGGGAATCCAAAACTCCGGCCACTGCAAACAACGATTTTGACGACTGTATTCGATGATATGGAAGATATATTCGTCAGACAAAATATGCAAGATGTGTTTGATGGTAAGGATTGAAATCCCAAAATATTTGGAATTCAAAAAGTTTTAGGAAAGGTTTGGTTTTTAAAATTGGCATTAATGACACTATGGTAACTGATAGCAAGAAATAAGTGATAATTTTGATTCCCAAAACTAGAGGTTTCTTCATCTTCCTCATCTAAAAATGGCTTTTATGACTTTTTCCTAACCGATGTACTTCTATCTCAATTATTTTAATAAATGTATTTTTATCCTAATAAGTTCATATAAAAGTACTAGCCTCCCTAAGCCCCTGTTTTTTGGGGTCATAAGTATTGGACATTTAAATAACTTGGCTTACGGTCCAAACTTGAGCCCATAAAACGAGCTTGTTAGTATTGCACAGTAACCTTGAAGTTGGGTCCTCTATACGATGTATCCTTGAGTTGAATTAAATTTTAGGTAATTCTTTATGTATCAAATTTGGGCACCAAAAATTGCACCAAACCAACTACAGCTGTTAGATCAATAATGGGACTCATGGATCCAGTGACTGCAAGTGATTTAGTGCATATAACATTACTCTTAAATTTTACAACTACTTTGATACAAGTTGACCCCAATATAATTTTTCTTCCGTACCATAGTCAAGATCCCTTATTATTTATTTAAATAGGACCATGACTCATTAAACTGTTGGATATACATTGAAGTTAGAGCATAGACTGTAGGAAGGGGTGCATGGAAAACTTAAGCCCATTCTCAAAAGCTACGGAGAAGAAGCAGGTCTTCTTAGGAAACACGGTGTAGTAATAGTTGTCAACTAATCTTCCAAGATAGTGAACCACTATAAATCGCATGTCTATTGATTTCCTTTCCATGTTATGATCTTCATGTCAATTGTATAACCATTGAGAGCCTAGTTGCCCTGACTAGGTATTTCAGTAAACTCCATTAACGTCCATTACAAATTTCCAATCTATTTTTCCCTTTTTGAGTCTCAAGCTTTGCTACACAACCTCGTAAATCACACTATCATAGTCTATCTTCAAACCCCAATGATCCTCGATGCCGCTTCTTGTTCTTTTATTTTATCACGTCTCAGTCTGGTGAACGAATAAGTAGTTCATAAGGTATCTACTCACAATTTTCTAATAAATATAAGGGGAGGTCTCTTTTTTATTTTTATTTTTTATTTTTGGGCCATAAGTATTGGCCATTTAAATAACAGATATGGTTTTCTTCATTAAAGGAACAAACTTCCAAAGTTTCATCAACTTTGAAGCTGATTTCTCGTTTTGATATCTAGCCAAATAGGACGTGTGGAAGTTTCGATCGAACAACGAGTGAGAGCGTTGACGAATTTTGCGAGAGAACTTTCACTGCTAAGGTGTCTCTCTTTGTTTGTTACAAGAAAAAAAGGTCTCCTAAAATAGGGAAATTGTTGATTTAATAAAAAATTCCATGAAAGAAGGAACTATCAAATTGGACAGTCCATGAATTATAAAAAAAGTGCATTTCAGTAAAAGGAAAATTAAAAAAACTGCATTGTGTACATAGACACAATACATTTCCACCTAATAATACTTATTTACAATACATTTTTTTAAAGATATTTTCTCACAAATAAGTAGTTCATAAGGTACCTACTTGCAATTTTCCAATAAATGTAAGGGGAGGCCTCTTTTTTTATTGTTTTGGGAGGGGAGGGGAGGGGAGGGGGGG
>CAUOFW020003047.1:463150-474379 GCA_963454935.2 Ilex paraguariensis | reverse complement strand
AAATTGAAGTAAATATTACGCATAATACATGAATCAGCACTACCTTTTTCTCCTAAAAAGTTGAAAGATGTGGACAACTTTACGAAAATAAATCAGACATTTTTGTACCATTAGCAATAGACACAACTGTGACATGGGCTTAGCACATTATTAATGCTAACCATAAGCTACCTTAACTATAACTTTCCATCATCAATCCTTTCATCCAATTTACTACATTAACTATAACTCCTCATCATCTATCATCTATTAATTTTCCTACACATTCTAAAATATCAACATGCGTGGAGAAGAAAAAATGGGATCAAAATATCACTCCTGTGCATGGCATAGCACCAGTGGTTAGTAAGTCTGAGAGAGAGATAGTGGCAAGTCAAAGTACAGGTGCTTCTTTGCAGCACCAAACAAGTCCGAATTTTTTGAAGCTTCAATACTTGGGTTCCAAGAACACCAAAGCCAAAGGCCGGGTTTAACACCAATTTGAGATTAACCACACCCTGTAAATGTTTTTTTCCCAATCAGTAGAAGAGTTTTGTTGTAATTTTTTTGGTATAAGTAGGGAGGGGAGGGGAGGGGAGGGGAGGGGAGGGGGCATAGGGACTGGCCATTTAAATAGCTCGGCTTATGGCCCAAACTTGAGCCCATAAAACGGGCTCGTTAGTATTCCACAACAACCTTGAAAGTGGAGAAGTTTTCTTTCATCACTAGAACCAGCAGCAATAAACTAAAGAATTCACACATCACAAAAATGAATTTAGAAATGCCTTAATAGTTGCAGACGAGCATTCACCCAACAAAAGCTAAATGTAAAAAATAGTACACAAGTTAACTGTTGACAAAGGAACTCTTTGAAGGCAAAATGACCACACCCAGCTTAAAGTGACATCCAATTCTCACCATATGATCATCTGTACTACAATCTCTTTATCAGCATGGGGTAATCCAAGTGCAGTTGCTTCATCTCTTTGGTGCTGTAGAAATCTTTCCTGGAATAATTACCAACAAAGGAGTGGAATTTCCTAGTAGCAAGAGAATAGAACACTCCGTTGCTGCCATAAAAACTTTGGGAAGCAGACCTTGTTACTTGATCCTCTCACCACAGCCTTTTCTGGGAAGGATCCAAAGTGACAAACATACATCATTTTGTCTCCCAAACTCTGCACCTCATGCCAAGCCGCCTTCTTCAAATCCAGCTTAAGTACGTCAACCTGCCTCCCATCACCATACACAACTACAGCAAGCAAATCAGTGGTGGCTCAACAATATTTGAGGCCTAAAACAATGACGATCAGCAATACGTTTATATTTTTTTAATAATAATTTAATTTTTTAATTTAAAATCTATTATTTTTACTTTTTGATGATATTCGAAATTGTTAATTTTTTTTATATAAATTTTGCCAATGTATTTTTTTAATTAATAATATGACTTTTGATCATCAATATTTATAGGAATAAAATTAATTTATTCATTAATATTTTTATGTTCTTTTTATTTGTTTTATATGTTCTTTATCAAAACTCTGTAGAATTTGGGAGCATTTCAACTGCTGTTTTTTCAAGGTAGCTGCTGCTTTAATGTCCTCAGATTATTTATTGCTTCTGTCAAGGGCTCATTCTTCTTTCAGCTGTGCTTTCAACTCATCTACATCAGTCGCAGCTCAGCTTCATTACTTCAAGCTGACTTAGCTGGAATTTTGCAATATTAGGGTTCATGTTCAGGATTTTTAATTTCTTTTATTTATTGTACTAAGCATGCATCTTTTCTTTATTTATTTATATACTTCATGTATTTAGCTTGCATTGAGGGATAAGGTACATACGTCCCCCCTTAGCTAGGTGTAATTTTTATTTTTTCAATTAATAAAACTCCCTCGCACCGTCGAGGTACTCCAAAAAAAAAAAAAATCAAAACTGTGGAATTAAATGATTGACTTTATTATAAATAAATTCATTGTTATCATTCTTTTGAATTATTTTACTATCTTTAAATTTTATTTATTTATCCATGCAACTTTCACTTAAATTTTTGTTATATTTTATTTGTTACGAATAAGAACTTTATCAAAACATTTTTTTAATGAGAATGAATGGTTTAATTGGTGTTTTGTGTTCAAATGAGAAAAAAAAAAAGTTTAATAGAAATAAAAAAAGTGTTTGGTTTTATTTTATTTTATTTTTTACTAAAGAGAGATACTTATTTCACTTCTTTCGACTCAAAAAAGTGATAGATTTTGTTAGCATTTTTTTATTTATCTTTTTTGTCCTTTAATAAACATGATTGCGTGAACAGATCTGAACTTTTGGGCCCAAATTTTTAATTTTTTTTGTTGGTTTACTTTTTCAAATATTAATTTTTTAGGCAATATTGTAGTAAATTTTATTTTTTAACTTATATTATATTATTAATCTTTTAATTTGTGGCCTTTTTCGTTTGTGAGCCTAAAGCCCCGCTTTTATTTTTATACTATAGGGCCGACCCTGAAGCAAATCTCCATCGCTTTCGATCAAAAAATTTTGTTGTGATTTTCCAAGGAGTTGTTTGGGTTTGCCACATGTGGTCCAACTACTTTCATGTTCCTTCAGCTCCAATATGCCAATATTTCCAGTCCACCCCAAACAATTGAACAACCCATTGCACGTAACAGGATTGCACTTAGCCATCATGAACTCTCGAATATTATCAAACGACGTGGACTTAAAAAATAGACTTAATATTCTTAACAATTGATTTTATCGTGGGTTCTAGCATCTATTGAGACTTATTACCTCTTCAATGATTGAGATTATTAAGTATAATTTTTAAGTCTATTTTTTAAGTTCATGTAACATTACTCTTATCAAACAGATTAATCGTCCACCATGAACTCTTGATTTTTATCAAACGACGTGGACTTAAAAAATAGACTTAATATTCTTAACAATTGATTTTATCGTGGGTTCTAGCTTCTATTGAGACTTATTACCTCTTCAATGATTGAGATTATTAAGTATAATTTTTAAGTCTATTTTTTAAGTCCATGTAGCATTATTCTTACCATACAGATTAATCGTCCAAGACCCGTCGCCAACTTTAAATGTGCCAATACTAACTGTATCATAACCAATACTTTCAATACCAAATACCTGACAATCTAATGAAGTTGGCGGCGTAGAGAAACACATTGTAGTGAACGCATAGCATATAGGTATGTCTGGAAGTTTTATTTTCTCCTTTGAGAAGGGATTGAAGAAAAAAACAGTTTCATCACCTTGACACATGAGCAGCCAACCTTCCTTTGAGCAGCGGATATTTGCATCTACTAGTTCTGGGATGTCCGCCTGATAAGTAGCATTTCGTGTTGGATCAAAGAAATTGAATAAACGGTTCTTTTTATTCAAGAACATCAAACATGGCGATCCGAAGGGTGGAGAATCATGAATTGGCATAAGGAGCGACAGTGTAATTGATTGCCAGGATTTGCAAACGGCACGAAAGGTACAATAGTATCCTGCAAAAAGACGTGATTGAATTAAAACTAGAAGCTCTGGTACAGATCAGACCATGATCTTTCTTCCCCTTCTTTCTTTTGTTTATGTGTCTCGTCTACTGTAGCAATTGCGTTTGCATTATACTTCAAATCCCAGCACCATCTTCTAGTCCTGGCCTTGCCCTGTTGTTTCATAAAAAGGGGTGTTAAGGAATAGAAATCCACACAGAAGTGTGCTAATTTAATTAAATGAAAATGATATCTCATGGAAAGACTCATCAAACTAACCTGATGGTGGTTCGGACGTGGTTGCAGAGAGGCGTTTGAAAATTCTCAAGAGGGACGTTGCAGAGTGAGAAAGGAATAAGAGAGAGAGTGATGAAACTTAGGAAGCGTATAGGTGTATAGGGTTATTAAATATAAGGGAAGTTGTAGAGTTTGAGAATGTTAGTTTTTATAAACTCAATTTTTAAAGGGTAATTTTTTGTATTTTTGAGTTTATGATAAGTTATGGTATTTGAAGAGATGGTCACTAAAAGTGTCCAGTATATTTTGGGAGGTCTGTTCATGTATTTGGAGTGTTCATGTACTGTTATGTGAAAAAAATGAAGAGTCAAAATCTGGTTTAATGCTTGGGGGCTGCTGTTCATTGAATGGGTAGATACAAGGACTTTTGGCTGGAAAACAGAGGTATAAAAGGGGCTGGACTGTTGCTGCCAAAACAGGATGTTATCTACAGAAAAGAGAGAGAGAGAGTGATAAAAACTGTGTTTTGCTGGAAGAAAAATCAATAGTGTGACATGAGCAGAAGCTCTATTCTTTGTATTTCTTGAGTGTTTGTTGCTGAAAAATTCAGATAAGTTATATCCTTTGTATTTCTTGATATTGTGATCATTTTTGATGAAATATAATGGTGTTTCTTGAGTGAAATTAGTGTAGTAGTGGAGCATACTTTTTGTCCTCTGTTTTTGTGTTCTTTGGTGTTCTATTTTGCTTCCAACTCCCAACAAAATTGGTGTCAGAGCAGGTTGTTAGGGCTACGATGAGTAATGTGCTTCAACCCTAATTTCCCAAATTGGAAAAAGATAATTATGGGAATTGGAGTATTCAAATCAAAGTGTTGTTACAATCACAAGATCTTTGAAAAATTGTTGAAAAATGTTACATCGAGCTGACTCCAGAGGAAGAGCAAGCGCTTAATGATGCTCAAAAGATGGTGCTTAAGCAATCAAGAAAGACGGATAAGAAGGTTTTATTTCTACTTTACTAATGTATTGATGATAACACTTTTGAGAAGATTTCTTCCGCCACCACCTCGAAGCAAGCTTGGAAAATTTTGAAGAGTATGCATAGAGGCATTGATAAAACAATTCGAGTTCGTCTTCAAATTTTGCGGAGTAAATTTGAAAGTTTGAATATGAATGGAGCTGAGTTAATTTCGGAGTGTTTTTCAAGAACTTTGGTGATTGTGAATCAAATGCGAAGGTATGGAAAAGATATTGATGATGTTCGTGTTATAGAAAAAATACTATGAACTTTAACTCCAAAATTTGAGCATGTTATTGTAGCCGTTGAACAATCCATAGATTTCAAGATTACGAGCGTTGATGAATTGATGGCGACATTGGAAATACATGAGCAATGTATTAATAAAAAGACTTCAAGTTCTCTTGAACAAACTCTCCAATCCAAGCTGTCTTTGAAAGATGACAAAAGAGAATTTCAAGGCAGTACATCTCAAAGAGGAAGAGGTAATAGAATACGAGGTAGAGGTTATGGCAATCGAGGAAGAGGCTATGCTAATAGAGGAAGAGGCGGAAGAGGCCAATTCACTAATGATGCAAGAAATCAAAATCCTTATGGTTCAAGAGGAAGAGGACAAGGAAGAGCAAGAAGCAATTACAACAATTAAGATTTTGACAAGAGGAATATTGAATGTTTCAATTGTCACAAGTTTGGGCATTATAGTAATGAATGTTGGGCAAGTGCAAATAAAGGCATTGAAGAACATGTGAATTATGCCGAGAAAGCAAGTAATGAAGCGGGATTTACTTTGTTGTTGGCCCACGATGGATCCAAGGAAGATAATGACAACGTGTGGCTTCTTGATTCTGGGGCAAGCAACTATATGTGCGGCAAGGAAGCATATATTTGTAGAACTTGATGAAGTGACACAAGACAAAGTTACTTTTGGCGACTCCTCCAACATTCCGGTGAAAGGCATAAGTAAAATTCTTATTAAGCTCAAGAATGACAGTCATGATTTTATTTTCGATGTCTATTATGTGCCGGATATGAAGAATAGTATTTTGAGTTTGGGACCACTTTTAGAAAAGGGTTATGATATTAGCATGAAGAATCTTCACCTTACAATTAAAGATGCTCGTGGTAATTTGATTGCTAATGTGCAAATGTCCAAGAATAGAATGCTTCTTTTGAATATTCAACATGATGCTATGAGATGTTTGAATGCTATTATTAAAGATGACTCTTGGTTGTGACATTTGAGACTTGGACTTTAAACGGTAAACGGGTTAATTGGTCTCACCTGAACACAATCAGGTTATTAAACATGTTTGACGGGTCAATCTGTTTATCATCCAAAACCGTTAAGATCTGACCCAAATACACTTAATTTGTATCGATTCGTATTGATTAATCTTGTCGTGTCAAATTTTGATAGGCCTACGTATAGCCATGATGATCTATGTATATTTTTAATTCCTATAAATTTTACTATTGAACAATTGCACTCATATAGTATCATTATGAAATAACACATATCTAATGCTTATAATATATTAAATGCCAAAATTATTAGAAATAAAAATTATGCGATACCACATTATAATATTGAACATTTTTACTATGACAATATCTCTTATAACAGTCCATGCATTATTTTTGACAAATTTAAAAAATGCATAAAATATGGAGTAACTCATATTACCTTTATTCTTTACGCGTCATCCATTAATTAATTTGTTTCACTTAATCGGTTCCATAGACGAATACTCTGTACTGAGGCGCAAACAAAGACTACAATTATTACGATATGTACAAATACTTTGATCATTTGAATGAGAGGAGACATAGCAGACCAAACCATTAAAATAGTCTCCTACAACCCTAATTTAATTTTTAGTTATTTTTTTTTTTGGATAACCTCGATAGTACTAGAGAATTTTATTGATTAAAAATTAAATTATACATAGTTAGGGGAAACGTATGTACTTTATTTCTTGATGCAATCTAATTATAATAATTAAGGAATTAAAAAAATTCTAATGCGTGATAATTACATAAAAATAAAATAATAGATAATTCTAAAATGCTAAACTTTCTAAAAATCCTCCAAAGATGATGAATCGTGTCCATATAAGGCCCAATATGTTTCAGAAATCTATTTAAAACTTTATAGAAAGTTCTAAAATATAACAATATTTTCATTGGTATATATAATGCCTTATATATATAAATTCCTAAAATATAACAAAAACCTTCTAAAAAAATGTAAAAGTAACCATTTCTAACTTTAAAAGGAGCAATCTCTCTCAAATTTTTTTTCACTATTTTTTCCTTTACTCTCACCACATATTTCAAAATTTTTCTCTCCCTCAAACACTTGTTGCCTTGCTCCGATATTTTCTCCTTATCTCTAGCTCTCTTGTTGTCTCTTAAAAATTTCATTCAATTTATTCATCTATAAGATACTGACTTCATAATTGCACCTAATTTTTTATCTAATCCTGCCCAATCCTAAAAGCTCTAAAATATTAAAAATAAATCATACCACAATTTTCTATAAAACGTCTAATAATAGTTAAAAAAATTTATTATTATCTTAAAATATTAAATGAGGTCTCATAAAAATTTTTTCGCTTTGAACCTTAATTTGCTTTGGGCCGTCCCGAGGACAGTGATGTCGATTTTGCAAGTTTGGGGGCATATATCCTCTCTCTCTCCATTTGTTTGCTTCAGACATCACTCACCTATCATTTTGTTTGGCAATTGTGTCGAGTCTTAACAGATTCAGGTCAAAAAAATAAAAAAACACATATTTAATTCGTTTATTAATTCATGTCTAAATATTTGTGTTATATTGAATTTGCATCGTATATAACTAGCATATAAACGAGACGTATCGAGTATTTCTTTTTAATTGACTTCATTCATAACGTTTTTATTTATTAATCATGTCACGTCAATGTACTCAAAAATTAATGACAACAAATTTTACATACCCTATATAAATAGCAATTAATTAGATCTTACATACCCTGACCTTTTGTTAAAAAAAAAAAAAAACATACCCTGACCCCTATGAAACTCTCCAATCACTGGACACAACACGTCACAAGCAGCTGATCCTGTCTTGTTGATCCTGTCTTCGTCTTCCTCTTTGAAGGGCTCTTCATCAAGGCTTTCTTCTTCTTCGTCTGCTTTTTATTTTTTTCCCTGCCGAAGTGTTCTCTATTTTTTTTTCTCCACTCGCTCTGATGTATGTTTTTTTGAGATCTATGGTTATAGATCTGATTAGATCTAGGGTTTTTTTCTGATCTATGGCGTGGGATCTGAAATGTTGATTGTTTTATTTTTTCCACCAGTCGGTCATTGTGTTTTGAGCTGTTAGAAAGTGTTGAATTGCTCTCCTGAATATTTCCTAAATATATGCTATTTGCTCTTTGGAATGTGTTGTATGGGTTGATTTTTTTTTTGGTACTCGTATTGGTTGGCTTGACTCATCGTGAATTGAAAGTAATTGGTCTCTAGAAAGTATTTGCACTCTGATCTGTGCTGAGTTGTTGGTTTTGCTCTCTAGTTGCTATTTTTATTTTTTATTTTTTATTTTTTTGCTCTCCTGTTGGATTGTTGATTTTGTCCTCTGCATATGTAGGTATTGCGTTGTCTATTTTTGTTTTTTGCCAAAGAAAAACAAAAACTTCCTTCTTTTAGATTTTTTGAAAACCAAAAACGAAAAAAAATTTGGAAACGGTCCCCAAGTAATTCAATTTCTTAGTACAGTACTACTCTGAAAAAAATGACCATGCCAAAAGATTGGGTGCTCACATGCACAGTGAAGAGAAAAAAGTGACTGGGCTCGATGAATTCAACAAACACACAGAGGCATGTGTAAAATAGGTAAACCTATCTATGACACCAGCTTTCTATAAAATTAGTATTTTAAAATTAACATTAACAGATTTCCTATTTTTTTTTTTATTTTTTTTTTTGGTAGAAAGCACAGGCTGCAAAGGCAACAACAGAAGCAACTGCTAAGGCCAACGCCAGGAGACCGTAGGAAACATAATTGACTCAGTGGACGGTAAGAAACATGAATTGAATATAGTTAATAATGTTTCTTTGAATATTATATAGCTCTGCCTAATTATTCAAGGGTAAATTAATGTTTTCAATCAATTGGACTTAGTTGCTATGGACAAAACTCGTGCCTCTTAAATTGGGCCTCGGTGACAAAGGAATTTGAAAATGTCCCAGAAATTTGCAAGACGGGCTAACGTCTTGTTTTCTTGTTATATATTTTTGGGTGTTTTTGGATAGTGTTTTGTTTGTCCATTGGATTTGACTTGTCCAATTTGGATAGGTTTTATGTTATTTTGCCATGTTTATTAACACAATATTTGCTTCTTATTAAAAAAAATAAATACATTAGGAGGCTGATAAGATTAAGTCTAAATCAATTGTGTTAGAAAAGAATGGTCCATTCAAAAATAAGTTAAGTTTAAATGGGTTGCAGGAGGGTTATTTTGCCGAATCCCATTGAGAGTTTTAAAAGAAGGGCTTGGAGTATACCCAAACTCGAACCATTTCAAAAAGTTCACCGATGGGTATTAGAGGTGTCGAAGCATCAGTCGCGGCAAATGCTTCTAACAATTAGAAAATGTAAAGGTTTTTGCGAATAATAGTGGAGGAAGAAGGTTCGCTCTAATGTCCAAATGAGTGATGGGGTTCCATCAAGGTGCTGCAAGCAGTTTTCTGGAGCTGTGGATTCGGACTGAGAAGATTGTGATATTCATGTTGATTTCTCCAAGGAAGGAATTAAATTGGGCGAGATTATGGAGATGGAAGAAGATTCTAGTGATATTAACCAAGTTATGGGAATTCTGATGCTTCTGATGATATCGATGAAAGCCCGATCGATGGGTCTAAAGAATCTGAAGAGAGTTGAGAAGGAACCTGAGGTGAATATCAAATCATTTCCAGAGATTATTTTGTAAACCCGCACATGCTCATCGTTATATAGTAACATAATTATTTGTTAAAATGCTAATATATGTAATTATGTATGCATGAACTATGTGGATTGTAAGAGTAGAAATAAAAATGTTAGCTGAGGTAATAGAACATATTGTAGAAGTTTAGAAGTATTCTGGAGTGAAAGCACACTTTTGATAAAATTTGGGTAGAAAGGATTTTGGACACTGCATAGTATTTGAACCATGACTTTTTATTCTGAAAAATATATATATATATATATCTGTGTGTGTGTGCGCGCGCTAGGGTCATTCCCATGCAAATGCACAAGATTCACAATTTTTTATTTGAAAAATATTATTTGAATCTAATTTAAGGATTTAATTCAATATAGCTACTTGATTATTTGTAAGTTCTAATATTTGGTGGGACTTACTTCCAATCCAATGACTGCATTGAATTAAGTCTGCGATTAGGTCTCTGTAAAAATGTTCTTCTTTTTTGTTTTTTTTTTTTGTGTGGATAAAACTATGCTTCCAAATTTATTTACTAGATGTTGTATTCTAAATGAAGTGTCAAAATATCATGCATTGAATGTTTGGTGGAAATTAGTGGACTCTGTTGATCTAACCATCCACACTAATTTAAAATACAAAATTTGATAAACGTAACTTTAATCTTTCTTTTTTCCTCAAAACCTAACTTTTTCAAAACAAATCCAACGAAAGGGAGAAATTTTTGTATGGTTAGTTGAGAGGGGGTTAGTTGGTGAGAGAGTGAGAGAATGATTGTAAGTGCCAAGTGTTGAATGGAATTAGAAGAAACCTTGATTTAAAAATAATAAAAAAAATAAAAAATCTAAGAAATTATAAAAAATAGAACAAATGCTTCTCAAGCCTTCTGCACTCTAATTTGTTTATTTTGTATATAGATAGATATATATTTTCTATTATATTGCAGAAAAACAAATTAATAGGACAGGGTTGAGGAAGCATTCCTCCTCATTCTTTGATTTCCATACTTTTAATTTATTTAAACGTAACATATTATTTCATACAATCAAATTCCTCTCAGTTGAGTAATTATTCTCATGATTATTGTTTAAGAAGCATTCCACCTCATTCTTTGATTTCCATACTTTTAATTTGTTTAAGTGTAAAATATTATTTCATCCAATCAAATTCCTCTAAGTTGAATAATTATTCTCATGATTATTGCTCATATAACTATTCATTTGAAATTAAAAAAAAAAAGCAGCAAAATAATGGATAGTTTCTTATCTATACTACTTATAAATGTCAGCATCTGAGAAAATTTTTTGATTTTCTATTTTATCCCTAATTATTATATTAAAGTCAATTATATCTACCTATATACTTTCATTTAATTTTTATTTTTTTCCTCCTATTTGAATTTCAACTTATTTTTGACTCTTTTATAAGGACTTATAAATTCTTTTAAACTATACAATTATATACAAATTTTCATATCTATATGAAGAGGTAAAATCTTATATATATATATATATATATATATATATATA
>CAUOFW020003047.1:438842-462846 GCA_963454935.2 Ilex paraguariensis | reverse complement strand
TATGTATATATATATATGTATATATATATATACATATATATATACATATATATATATATATATATATATATATATATATATATTAAATTATTATATACGTATAATTACCAATTTAAATTCCATGATCAAATACATATTATATTTTATTTTTTAGTATGAAATAATATAATAATATTATAAGTAACCTAATCAATCTATTTAACAAAAGAAAAATTAATAATTCTATAATATAATTAGATAGACAAATGACTAAAAGGGTTGGAGAGATATCTAAATAAATGATAGATTAGTTATTCAAAGACTTATAGAATAAATAAATAATTAAATTTAATAATAATTAACATACGAATTAATTATTTGGCACTTAATTTATTCTTTATTTTAATTACTCATATAATTCAAATTTTTTTTATAAAAAATATTATTTAAATTTTTTTACGTGTAACGCGCGTTGTGCATTGCTACTAACATAAAAAGGTGAGGGGTGGGTCAGAGTTTTGCGTGTAGTTTTTGCATAATACTAAAATCAAAGGATTAATTTAACCGTGGTCCCCAAAATTTGCACTTTGTCTCATTTTGGTCTCTATTGTTATAATTGTATCACATTGGTCTCTTATATATTGAATTTATTTTTAAGTGATTTCCACGTATAATGCATTTTAACTTTTAACAGTTTTTGCACATGTGCAATTTTTAGGTCATTTTAACTTTTAACAGTTTTTGCACATGTGCAATTTTTAGGTCAAGTAGGCAACAATTTGTCTAAAATACATTTCATTTGAAAGCATGTGGGAAGCACATGAGTAAAAGTCATTAAAAATTTGGACGGCGTCATACATGAGGACCACTTAAAACAAATTCAATATATTAGGGTCTAATGTGATACAATTATAATATTGAGGATCAAAATAAGACGAAGTATTAACTTTTGGGGCCACCGCTGTAATTAACCTAAAATCAAATATAATAATGAAAACTTCATAAATCACACAAAACTATCACTAATCTATCTATTTATATAGACAATCATTTTTTGGTAGACTGGACTTGAAAAGCTTTCCTTTGTTTTTTTTTAATATAATTCTTAATATAAAATATTTTGTCAAATCATATTCCACCAAGTGAACTATACAAGTATCCCTCCACACCCACCTAAATCATCACTTTATCTAATATTTCATTCATACTTAGAATATTTTTATTAAGAAATTCGAGTGATCCTTTTTAGATGATTCAATATATTTGCACCTAACAATGTAACATTATAATTGTTAATTTTAATTAAATAACAGTGTCATCTTTTAATCTCTCTTTCACTTATAGCAAATTATCCTGTATTTGATTTTATAATTTCATAGAAGTAGATATTCACTTTTGGCAGTAAAATTAAACCGTGGGATTATAATGAGAAGCTTCCTCCTACAAATTCTCCTACAACTTCGACTTCTCAAGATAATCCACATCCATCTGCTGCTCTATCTTCTGTTGAGCTACTTGATCATCCACCTGATTTACCTCTACATGATAAACATTATTAGTTTAGATTTTGTATTATATATCTTAATATTTTCTGTTCAGATTTTGTATAATCTTTATGTACTTTGTATCATTATATAACTGTGTATAGCAATATGGTTTGGTTATTGAATACCAAAATCCATTTTGATATTTCTCCAAACACTTTCATAGTATCAGAGCAATAGTACTGCTCACGCTTGTTCTTCGGTCCTCCTCAAATGGCTTCACTCTCTGAGACCACTTCCAAACCTGTCTTTCTTGCTCCAAATATAGGCTAACTCATTTCAATCAAGCTAGATGGTGACAATTACCTACAATGGTTGTCCCAATTTATACCAGTATTGAAGTCGAATGATCTTATGGGCTTCGTGGATGGTTCTAATCCGTGCCCAGATCAGCTTCTTCCTCCAGCGGCTGGCAAATCTATTGGTGATGCTAATCCCGCCTACTTGCTATGGTATAAGAAAGATCAATTTGTTCTTTCTTGGATCAATGCTACTTTATCCCCTAAAGTTCTCTTTACTGTGTATGGCCTGTCGACTGCAAAAAGGGCCCGGGATTTACTCTCAACTCGTTTTGCTTCTCAATCTCGCTCCTGTATTAATCTCCTTCAAAGCCAACTCTATAGTTTGCGTCAAGAGAATAGATCCTGTTCAGAGTATCTAGCTTTTGCCAAAGGCTTGGTAGATCAACTCGCCTCTACTGGAAAGGCTGTTGATGAAGATGACCTTGACTTTACTCTCTTGAGTGGATTGAATTCAGCATTCATTCCATTTCAAAATTCAATCAACATTGCTACTCGAGACCACAGTATGTCATTTATGGATTTTTAGGCTGAACTCCTTTCATTTGAGATTCTTCTTGAGTCTCACCAGCGGGTAGTGCTTCCTGAAAACTCCTTTGCTTTGGCTGCTCGCCAAACTTCGCAACACTACCAGCGAAATACCAAGACCAAAAATTTTGTCTCCAAAAATGCTGCTAATCAAAATTCTGCTGGTTCCTTACCACCATCACCCACTGGACCAAACAATTCAGTCATGGGAGACTCAAATAATCGTGAAGCTTGTCAAATTTGTGGCAAACACAGTCATAGAGCACTAGACTGTTTTCATCGGTTCGATTATTCTTATCAAGGCAGGCATCCTCCTCACCAATTAGCAGCAATGGTCAATCAGACAAATGCTGGTCTAATGACCATGGTTCAGGTTGCTTCCAGTGGTGAAACTTGGTATGTTGATAGTGGGGCAAATCAGCACATTACTGCACATCTTGAGCAACTATCCCTTACACGCTAGTACAAGGGAAAGGAACAAATTGCTGTTGGTAACGGATCTGGCTTGGAAATTGCCCACACTGGTTCTGTCCTTATAAACTCTAATTCATCACCTCTTTTAATGTCACATGTGTTACATTGTCCTAACGCTTGTGCTAATCTGATCTCAATTAACCAAATTTGCATTGAGAATCATTGTTTCTTTCTCCTTACTGGTTCTCATTATTCTATTCATGACTTGCAGAGGGGTGAATATTGCTCCAAGGCAAGAGTGAAAAAGGCATGTACCCCATCCGTCTGCAGAAATCAATTCCTGACAAACACAACAACTCCACTGCTTTCTTTGGCATCAAACCTCTAGTCCAAGTGTGGCACTCCCGACTCGGACATCCTTCGCATCCCATTGTTTTTCATTTAATTAAGCATCATAGTTTACCATTTAGCGGTTCATTGAATAAAGGTGGCATATGTGAACCTTGCCAATTAGGCAAGGCTAAGCAACAACCCTTTTTAGCGTCATCAATAATTTCTTCTTGCCCTCTTGAACTTATTCATTCAGATGTCTGGACTTGTTCAACAAAGTCGATTGGTGGTTGTTTATATTATGTTATATTTATTGATGACTACTCCAGATTCACATGGATTTATCCCTTAAAATCCAAGTCTGATGTCTTCTCATGCTTTATAAAATTTAAACTCTTGATTGAGAATCAATTTTCTCTACACATCAAACAATTCTAAACAGACAATGGAGACAAATTTATCCTAAATGAATTTAAAACTTTTCTGGCCAATAGTGGTATTTTTCTTTGCCTAAGTTGTCCATATACTTCCGTACAAAATGGATTGGTTGAAAGGAAGCACAGACATATAATGGAAATGGGATTATCGCTTCTTGCTCAGTCCAACCTACAAATGGGTTTTTGGGTTGGTGCCTTCTTAACCTCAGTTTATTTAATAAATCGACTACCATCTCCTATGTTGAACAATGAATCTCCCTTTTCTAAATTATTTAACAAAAGTCCAGATTATTCATTTCTTCGGACTTTTGGGTGTGCTTGTTATCCTTTATTACGCCCATACAATACAAAGAAACTCATGTTTCGAAGCAAACAATGCATTTTTCTTGGTTATAATTCATCACATAGAGGATACCGCTGTTATGATTCCCACACTCGTAAAGTCTATATTTCCCAGAATGTTGTGTTTGATGAGGAATTATTTCCAGCAGCTGTGGGTAAGTCTTCTCTCCCGCAGTTCTCTAACTCTTCTAATATCATTGACTCAACTATTTCCTTTACACCTATTGTCTCTTTGCCATCACCAACGACTACTTCTCCACAGCTTCATATTTTATCCACACCTTCTTCTCAATCAACCCAATTGGATCTGCCCTCCTCACACATTACTGACCCAGTTATTTCACCATCTCCACAATTGGAAAATTACCCCAATCCCAACTTTGCACTTGTCAACACTGAAACTTCTTCATTAGGTGTTGTTACTCGTTCCCAAACTGGGTCTCTAAAGCCTAAGTCTTTTCCTAATTTTTAGGTTTACTACTCTACCAAATATCCCCTTTATGCCTTCCATACCATGTCTTTACCCTCTGAGCCAACCTGTTACTCCACAGCTGTGTTATCACCCGAGTGGCGTACTGCAATGGGAGAGGAATTTGATGCCTTAATTGCTAATGGCACTTGGTCTTTGTGTCCTAGACCTCCAAATCATAATATTGTCCGCAATAAGTGGGTGTATCGTCTTAAGCAGAAACCTGATGGTACCATCGATCGATACAAAGCCCGCTTAGTTGCTAAGGGTTTTGATCAACAAAGTGGTGTTGATTTTACTGAAAGTTTTAGTCCAGTTATAAAACCTTCTACTGGTCGGGTTCTTCTCACATTGGCCGTTCACTTTGATTGGGGTATTCGACAGTTAGATGTCTCTAATGCGTTTCTCCATGGTATTTTGATNTCTTCTCACATTGGCCGTTCACTTTGATTGGGGTATTCGACAGTTAGATGTCTCTAATGCGTTTCTCCATGGTATTTTGATAGAGGAGGTTTATATGGAACAACCTCAAGGTTTTGTGGACTCTCACCATCCAAATCACGTGTGTCGACTGCACAAAGCTCTTTATGGACTTAAACAAGCCCCACGTGCTTGGTTCACTCGACTTCGTGATTTACTTTTAGAGCTTGGCTTCACTTCATTAAGTGTTGATCCTTCTCTGTTTACATTTCATCAAGATGCTACACATATTTATATTTTAGTGTATGTTGATGACTTTTTGATCACAGGAACACATAGTTCAATCATCTCATCTATTATTGCTCGCCTTCAACAAGACTTTGGTCTTAAGGATCTTGGATAACTTGCCTTTTTCCTTGGTATTTAGGCTTCTCTTGATTACAATGGTATTCATATACGGCAGGCAAAGTACATAAGTGATTTACTTAATTGAGCTCGGATGGTTGGTGCCAAACCAATTTCTTCCCCATGCATACTTGGTTCCAAACTCTCCTTTTTGGATGGTGATCTTCTCTCAGATACTGACGCCACTAAGTATCACAAAATTGTGGGTGCTTTACAATATTGCACCCTCATGCATCCAGACATCTCATACTCTGTTAATCAACTATGCCTGTACATGCATCAACCTTCCACTGCCCACTGGTTTGCTACAAAGCGTGTTCTGCGCTATCTCAAAGGGACCATTGATTATGGTTTTTGGTACACGAAGGGCGATCTGAATTTGCATGTCTTTTGTGACTCTGATTGGGCGGGGAATCCAGATGATCGACGATCTACCTCTGGTTACGATGAATTTTTGGGAACCAATCTGATTTCTTGGTCTGCCAAAAAGCAAAATGTTGTTTCTCGGTCCAGCACTGAGGCCGAATATCGTGCACTCTCACTCACCACGACTAAATTGTTTTGGTTGCGAATGTTATTTCGTGATCTCCAAATTCCTCTTTCTTCACCTCCTACATTGTGGTGTGATAATGTGAACACTATCTCATTGGCATCCAATCCAGCCTTTCATGCTCAAACCAAGCATGTTGAAGTTGACTATCATTTTATTCGTGAGAAAGTGTTTAATGGAGACATTGTTATTAAGTTTATTAACACAGTAGATCAAATTGCCAATGTATTTACTGAAGTTCTCACTACGGTTCGCTTTGCTCAGCTCCGTGCCAAACTGATGGTCCTGCTGCCTCCCGTCAGCTTGCGGGGGAGTGATAAGCTTCCTCCTACAAATTCTCCTACAACTTCGACTTCTTAGGATAATCCATATCCATCTGCTGCTCTATCTTCTGTTGAGCAACTTGATCATCCACTTGCTTTACCTCCACATGATAAACATCATTAGTTTAGATTTTGTATTATATATCTTAATATTTTCTATTCAGATTTTGTATAATCTTTATGTACTTTGTATCATTATATAACTGTGTATAGCAATACGGTTTGGTTATTGAATACCAAAACCCATTTTGATATTTCTCCAAACACTTTCATATAGTCCATCTAAGGTGCTAAAAATGAGAATGTTAGGAGGTGGAATAAAGTCAAATTAATAAAATGGTAGAAGTTTTGAACTAACTCGTTTAAGGACTACTAGAACTACCCCGATGGATAACATTTTAAAAGGTCCATTAGATCCAATCGTGATGGGAATGTAGTCATTATGGGTATGGCCCATCACGATTGTTGATTGGTAAATTGCGTAGGCCAACCCAACTAGCTATTGAGGTTTATTAAGGGCGCATTTGATTTGCATTTGAGAAACTTTTTTCTATTTTAAAAAATAATTTATGCTAGAAAAACTATTTGTTTAGCTGGTTTTTAAAAATTGAAAACAAAAACTTGGTAGGTTTAAAGGATAAGTTAAAAATGTTTGATGCATTTTTAGAAATAACATTTCTAGGATTTAGAAAATACCACCACCACCACCACAACAACAACACTTCCACCATCACCAACACTATAACACCCCGATCTATTTTCCAAAATATTCGAAGCACTAATAACCCCCATAGACACTAAATGATACAATTTCTAAATAAACTCTGACACCAATTTCATAAACATAATGAGTGTTTGTTTTTAAGCGTAATAGATAAACAAACTATATACATTTATGATACAACTCAGTCATAGACTTGTTACATTTCACACATGTACGTCAAGCTCATTACAATTTATATGTCATAACAACATTATCCAACACTTAGAATAAAAAACCTAAAAACAAGCAATTCAATCATTCACGAACTTCCCCACCACCTTGTAATTTGAAAAAAAAAAATAACATAGAGTGAGTATCAACAGTTCTAATGTGTAACTCAATGCCAGGAAAACGAGTTTGAAAATAATATAATTTGACATGATTGGGCATAAAAAATAGTTCATTTCATATGTAAGTAATAGAGCAGAAAACATTGCACGAATACATTTAAGACGAAAACAATAATACGATTATAATATCAATAAAGTGCTGCTTTTGTAGACAATCATCCTAATAAACTACTCAGGTTCAATATTAATATACGATCCAGCCTTTTGGGAGACTTTCAACCCAAATAAGATACACTCCCTAATAGCAATTCGGTACCCAAGTCCGAAGACCAACAGGGCCACCCAACATTTACGAACTCAATAAAAAACTCTCTACGGCCTTAGCCTGAAACGTATACCCTTCATTTTTTTTTAAATGAAGTTGTTTATAAAAAGTCCATCTACTAGGCTTGTCTGCAGGCCCACCCAACAGGCTCACCCGTAAGGTTAGCCTAATTGACCCGCCTAGTGAGTGGTGGGTTGAGCTGTGGATAGCTTACCCCCATCTCTAAGTTCGGCCTGACCCTCCCGATAACTTATCTTGGGTAAGGGCTTGGGACTACCTTACCTAAGTCAAGTCCGAAAAAAATATCGTTGGTTGAGCTTGGCCCAACCCATGGACACCCCTAGACACAACATGAGCCAGAGCAGCATCAAGGTCATATGCCTGGAAGAAGTTGTATAATTTTGACAAGTGCAAAAATAAAAGAGTTTATCCCTCTCAACGTAATGATGTGTGAATGTTGTTTTTGTGAAGAGTAATACTAGAATTTAATTTATTGAAGAGTATCTCCAATAAGTTCTCTATTCTCACTAAACCACAAAAATCAAGCTCCAATAGGCTTTCTATTTAGACTAGCCAAAATAGAGAGCCTTATTTGGCTCTCTACATTTAGAAAGCCAAACTTACTCTCTATTCTATTTTTAATGAATGACAAGATGACACATATACATTATTCAATAAATGTTATTGACTATAAATTTTTATTTTTTTCTATAATAGAGAGCCAATTAGAGTTGTCAAAAATATTTTATTCTCTGTTTCAAAAAGATTTGAGACAGATCGAAAAATTTAGTTATCGACGAACAAACTTTGGCTGAACGTTGAAGATGCTCTTATTTACTGATTTAATCACACTTTGCTATAGAATAATATTTTTTTTATTTTAATGATTATTTGTTTTGAATTACAAGAATGGTAATGACTAAAAAGTGTCAAATCATTATGTTTGGAAAGTTCAATAAAAAATTACTGCTTGTTCAGCCATATATAAATCCCATGCACATACTAGCAATAACACTTATTTGAAGGCATGCTGCAATTCAAAAAATAATCGAATATTGATTGTGGACTCGAAGTAATCAAATACTGAAAATGACTGCAATAAACTGAAAATTTAAATCGCATCCTTAGGTACCACACTTTGCATACATACTCAACAAAGTATTTATCAATATAAAGATTCTATTAAAGACAAATTGCAATAGAGAGTTGGAGAAAACCTAACCTTAATAATCAAAGTGTCATAAATTTAAATTGAAAAAACATAAAATTCATATGTTTGAAACTATGTACCTAATTAGAACTAACAATGGCGCTCAAAATTTTTTATTTAAAAATCAACTTGCAGGGTTAGTAAAAGAAATGTTTGTGTCGGAAAACACTGTGTTATGTTGTATATAAAAAATAACCAATATTTAATCAACATGTAACGGTAATTACACAATTCAAAGAGGACATAGAGGCTTAGTATCAACCAATAATATAAACAAACCAACCAAATTCAACCACCTAAAAAATTAATTCCAAATTCAAATAGAAATTTTCAAAAGTAAGGAAACATAGTGAAAGAAATGCAAATAACTAAACGCAATAAAAATAAAAAAAAATAAAATATATAAACAAATACAAAAATAAAAAGAAGATTAACTAAACAACTTGCTTGTAAGTAATCATAAAATTATTAGTACTTAAATATCTCAAACACATGAAAATACTTCTGGCCAAGAAAGTCTCAAACTTCAACATTAAGATAGTATGTTTTATTAATGATGCAGGCTAAGGAAACAAAATGTACTTATAAAAAAAAACCAACATTCATGAATTGTCCCAACTATCGTCAATTGAAAGTAAAAATTAAACTACAACAATCGTTAAAAATGGTAATAAAGCAAAAGGGGCTCACAATAATGTACACCATTCTCATTTGATGTGCAAATGATGCAAAAATATCAATTATTCATCTCAGTAATAGTACGCTAATAAAAAAAAAACTGGCAAGGATATATAAAAAATTCAAAAACAATTAGTAACAAAGTTACCAATTTTCAATTCTTTGTTGATCTAGTTAATTCTGCCATACCAACCCCAAAATCAGAAAAAAAATATATATATTAAAATTCAACAGTTTACCAACGCAACTGGAAAAAAAAAATCACAATAGACATAAAAGGAATAAGCAAAAACAAACTAATGTTTGTAGGATTCTACAACAACAAAGTAATGTTCATAAGATTCTTCAACAACAAAAGTATAATATTCCTTCAAATCAAACTCTAAATTTTAAAATACTGCAAATGTCATCATTCATTATTCAAGGAGTCATCTAAGTCTCCAATCCACTTATACTACTTAGCTCAAATAGGAAACACAATTTCATAGTAAGAGAAAGTATCACATAGTTTAAGCAAGTCTAAAAAAAATTAAATAAATACCCTCCTTATTCAACAAAAAAAAATAATTATCTATTGTTAGTTTAATCTCTAAAACCTACGAAGAGAAATAATTCTTATGTGATAAAACATTTAGCAAAGAGGAAACAGTTAATTAGGACACTTAAAACCTATGAAGAGAAAATATAAGTTTGAGTTCTCCATCCATAAAAAAAACTCTTTCATACACAACGTGAACATTAGTCACGCAAGGAATGAAATGACAAGGGCACATACTCATAGTTAATCAATACGAGAGGAAGAAATTGAGGAAAAATTGAATCATTTGACACATATAATCTTGCTACCACATTGGTAATCAAACCAATCATTTTAATCACTTGTCAAGTACAACCCAATCATAACCACAGACATGAGAGAGAGATAGAGAGAGAGGGGCATTGTTTAGCAACCAACTATATACCAAATAAACCCATTTTCAACCAATCACTATCTCACTTTTTAAAATTACAAACCATAAACACTATAGCCCCTTCAACCATAATAAAAATCTTACAACCTTCACCCATGGCTAAAACAATCCAACCTACACCACATGTTGGCACCTATTGGTGGTACCAAAACTCCAACATTTGACATAAGAATTGAATGCAACTCCCATAAATTAACCAGCATTTCGCTTCACGAATTATAAACACCACTTATTATATCAACTCATATATCATTCAAGTATCTGTCAGTCTAACTAATAAAAAAAAAAAGGCATCCGATGAATTACTTGTCAATTCAAATTAATTCAACATTTAGGAAAACCTACAATTACACTTCAACAAAAAACACTACTCGAAACTCAGTTGGTCAATAATGAAATTTTTCCATAACTTAAATTTTGATTCATGTTAATATAGAAACTAATTCGTATTATAATTCACAACAAAATTGTGATGCAAATTATATTGTCATGCCACTCACCCAGGTTGATGTGTTTTGTTAAGCAAATCAAGTATTGATAAACGACAAATTAACATATAGAATTAAATGATTTGAGACGTAATAATAAAAAAAACAATATAAATGTTAGTATGAGTGACATCTATACTTACACTAAACAAATTTAATTTCCAGGGTCTCAATATCTGGCAGGTCACACTCACTGTTCTTCCATTTCTACATTTACCATTTTCTTGACCTGGGAAAATTTAAACAAGAAAATTTAGAAAGTCAACTATGGTTATAATTTGTTTAAGATAATGAAGTACCCCAGCCTTTTCTATTTTCTTGTCATTTAGTGTATTATAAACAAAGTAATTTAAAAAAGACCTCAAATCTAACCCAAAGAAATGTAAAATTCTAAAATAAATCCACTAAATATGTAGCACTAAATACCCTTGAAAAGTCCTGCAATTGTATTTCAAAAGATCTTTTTTTAGGATAAATTTCACTAACATCCTCTATATATAAGTGTAATTTCAGAAACTCTCCCTATGTTTTTTAAAATATCACTGACGCCCCTGATCAATAATTGTCAAGTAACTGAGTAACGGTAAGTGGATGGAAAGTGGTCTTGTACAAAATTACCCTTGATATATCACATCATTTTACATGTTTAACCTTTACTTATATTATATGCATAGATTAAAAATCTCTACTCACATGTGCATAAAATTAATATCTAATTAACTAGTTTCATAAAATTAATATCAATTTGAACTTCAATTTAATCAAATTGACGTTTAATTTTATTAATTTAAATATTAATTTTGTCACGCTAACACTAATTTCATCAATTTAACACAAAATAAATATTTAATTTCATCAAATTCATATTCAATTTCATAACATTAACACTAAATTCATCAATTTACACCAAATTAATATTAAATTTCATCAAATTCATATTTGNTAACATTAACACTAAATTCATCAATTTAACACCAAATTAATATTAAATTTCATCAAATTCAAATTCAATTTCATCAAATTAACATTTTAAAATTGAATTTCATCAAATTAAAGTCAAATTAACTTTCAATTTATTTAAATTAGAATTTAGTTTCATTAAATTAACATCAAATTGAATTTGAATTTCATCAAATTAATATTTAATTTTATTTATTCAAATATTAATTTCATCATATTAACACTAATCTCATCAATTTAACACCAAATTAATATTTTATTTAATTAAATTCATATTCAATTTCATCAAATTAAAATTTTAAATTTAATTTTGTCAAATTAAATTTCAATTTATTTAATTTAAAATTTATTAAATTGAACTTTAATTTCACCAAATTACCAAATTAACATGAAATTGATCTTTAATTTTATCAATTTAAGTTATCATTCAATCTGATCAAATAGATATTAAATTTTATCAAATTAACACAAAATTAACCTTTAATTTTGTCATATTTACATTTGATTCCATCAACTTAACATTTAATTTATCAAATTAACATCATTTTATTAATTTAATCTCAAATTAACCTTCATTTTCATCAATCAATACTAAATTATACTTTAATTTTATAAAATTAACATTCAATTTCATGAATTGAATATTTAATTTTACTAAATTAATATCGTTTCTTTAATTGAACACTAAATTTACTTTCAATTGTATCAAATTAACACTCTATTTTATGAATTTAACATAGTTTTATCAAATTAATATTATTTTTAAAAATTCACAACAAATTAATATTTACTTTCATCAAATGGACACTCAATTTAATCCAATTAATATTTAATGTAATCAAATTAACATGGGTGTGAGTGAAATTTACACTTTTGTGTTTACACTAATGCTATTAGGATACTATCTTAAAATATTAACATGTACAATTTATACATATGTATATGCCATAGCTTAACATTTATATAGAGTCCTAGCATGATAATATAAGTAATGTTGTTGATCTCCAAAAGGAGTAGCATTGTTGTTTTGACATTTTAGTCTAGTGAACCTCAAATTCGAATTTAACCTGAAAAAATTGAGTTGTTTGATTAAGATTTTTAATAGTTATGATGAAATTGGGCAAAAGAATTTCAATTTGAATTAAATTTGAGCAAAACTCGAGTTAAAAGCGAAACTTGAAGCCAGCTAAAATATATAAATTCAAGCTTAACTAGAATTCTACCTGATTAAAACTAAGAAGAAATATATATTTACCATGTAGAAATATAAAATAAGAGCGGGGGTATGTTCGAAATTTATGATTTGTCCTCCCTGTCCCTCGTTGCACTTGTCTGATTCAAACATCTCTTACCTATAAACTGGCCTAATCCAAACCCACCCAATCGGTTACCCTTTTCAATCCCATTGTTAAAAATGATAAATCAATGTACCTGATGATGCTCAGAATGATTCTTGAACAGGAGCTTGGAAGTAGAGGTCAGGTAGGCTGAGCTAAGACGGTAGAGCTATGAAAAGCTCAGAAAATCAGAGTTAGAACTCCCCTCAAGCGAGATAATAAGTTGAAGCAATGAGGAAGCAACTGGATACTGCAAGGGACTCAACAGGTGGTTTGAAGTAACATTCAAGGTACAAAATCCTCAACCAACCAAGATATTCTTCTAAATTCAAAGAGAATTCCTCGGATAGCTGGCGAGGATCACGGATCAGATCCCATAGATTAAGGGTCACCCCTATAAATACTATGGAACGCCCCCATTAGAGGGGCAGAACCCTAATATCACATCTTATATTCTGTAAACTCGTCTATTGAGGATATAGTAAAGAAAGAAGCAAGAGTCTCCATTAAAAAGTGGATTAGCCGAACTCCCGAGCTGGTGAATCACTATACTTCTACTGTGTCAATCTCTCTATACTCCCGACAATTCTCAGTGTCAATTCCACGAGTCTAGTAGCTCAGATCCCAATAATCTAAATATTGTTTCATTCATTTATTTGTCATCGCAAAATTGTTTCACGTTGAAATACGCCGTCAGTAGGATCGACTGTTCCTATTATAAATAAGCTGAATTTTCAATGACTGATGATATCAACGCGAAACATGAGTCGAAGTCAGACAAATCCACCACAGATGCAAGATCAACGGGAAGCCACGTATGGCAGGCAACCCGAGAACGTACGAGAAACAGATCCGCCCATGGAGGGCCTTCCCATGAACAATGAGATGGAGGCCTTTCGTCTTGTCAATGAGCGCATGATAAAACAGAATGAAGAACTCTTAAAGCTCCTACAACACTCACAAGAGGCACGACCGGTCCAAGAAGGCCAGAACAACCCACCACCAAAGGAGCGACCTCATCTCGACCCTCTCAGAGAAGCTAATGTGGTGGGAGAAAATAGTTAGACCTTGGGGCAAGAACCTCGCCTGCCTCCTGGGAGCGGCCACAACGAGGAAGGGCAAAGTCAGTATAGGGAAGGGGAGAAGAACGATTTCTTCCTTAACCAACCAGAGATGAGGGAACTTTATTGGGAACAGCGTTTCAAAGACATCCAGCAAGAACTTAGCCAGATAAAGGAGGCGGTGAAGGGCAAGACCCCAGTCACTATAGATGCCTTGGTGCAGCAAATCGAATCCTCATTCGCTGCTGGGGTATTGCACTTTTCTCTCCCGCCTAAGTTCAGAATGTCACAGATAGAAGCTTTTGACGGGACCAAAGATCCAATAGACCATCTCAATACCTATAAAAATCAGATGGAGTTGCATGAATTTCAAGATCCGGTGAGATGTAGGGCCTTTGCTATCACTCTAAAGGGATAAGCCTTAGCATGGTTCAATAGACTCCCTCCAGCTTCAATTTATTCTTTTAAAGAGCTGTCAATCTTGTTTGTGTCCCATTTTATCGGAGCTCAAACCTATAGAAAATCGAGCTATCATTTGTTAAAAGTCAAGCAGGGATCTGATGAGAACCTACGATCTTACGTCCAGAGGTTTAATTCAGAATCTTTGAAGGTAGATGTCCTAGACAAAAAATTTGTTGTCACAGCCTTCATCGCAGGACTGGGAGTTCAGTCAAAGGATATGATATTTTCAATCTCGAAGAACCCCCAGGCAAGTATGACAAGGTGCTTGCCAAGGCAGAGAAGTATATAAATGGTGAGGAAGCACTCCTCTCCAAAATGGGGAACTCTTTATCACGAAAAGAGAAAGGGAGGGAAGAAAAAAAGAGGGAACAAAGTCCCAGAACGGAAAGAGAGTGAGGTAGGTCTCCCAGAAGAGATAGAGAACGATCCCCGAAAAGAAGGGGAAATGTTAGAGATCGCCTGGACCCCCCACAACCAGAGCTCCAACCAAGATATGCACCTCGGCAGCTCACTCCTCTGACTGCCACAGTATCTCAAATCTTGTATGAGGTACAAAATGAGAAATTTGTAAGATGACCACCCCGAATGAAAGTAGACTCGGCGAAAAGGGATTCCAAGAAGTATTGTAACTTCCACAGAAACCATGGTCATCACACCGATGACTGTATTCAGCTAAAAAAGAAAATAGAATTCCTAATCCAACGGGGGCAGCTATGACGCTATGTGGCCAATGATAATCAAAATCAAGCTCTCCCACCTCCACCACCTCAGCATCAGGCACCGGAACCACACCAGCAGCCTATGGGAGATATCAGGGTGATATCTGGGGGATTTGCCGGAGGAGGAAAGTTTAGCTAGGCCAGAAAGGCCCATTTATGAAGAATCAGAGCCGGAGAAGCTCCCGAAGTGTATGCTGTGTCTAAGATTCCACGTCTAGACACAGTTATCACTTTCTCAGATTCAGATCTGGAGGGTAGTCAACAACCCCATGATGACCCTTTGGTGGTAAAAGCTGTGGTGGCTAACAGGACTGTCCATCGCATTTTGAATGACAATGACAGCTCAACAAATATAATTTTCGCTTCCGCTTTTGACAAGATGGATATAGAAAGGGAAAAGATTGAACTAGTGAGTGCCCACCTGTTGGGATTCTCTGGAGAAAGGGTGCTGTCGATGGGGTCAATTCAGCTCATCCTGATCTCAGGAGACCCACCCTGTCAGGCCACAACAATGGTAAAATTTTTGGTGGTTAATACACCTTCTGCGTACAATATGCTCATTGGGAGGCCCTTTCTCAACTCGATAAGGGCTATCCCCTCTGCGTATCACCTTGTAGTGAAGTTTTCAACAGAAAACAGAATTGGAGTGGTTCGAGGAGACCAGCGTGTGGCACGGGAGTGCTTCATGGCATCCATGAGAAATAGGGAAATAGAGAGCATCCAATTGGGTGAGCTTGACATAAGGGATGAACTCGAAACCATACCGACACCATCAGAAGAGCTAGAACCTGTTCAAATTGATGATGAGCCAGAACATCTTGTCTACGTTGGATCCAAGCTAAGCAAGGAGATCAAGGATCTCTTAATCCAATTGCTCAAAAAGAACGTGGAAGTTTTTGTGTAGAGGCAGGAAGACATGGTAGGGGTCAATCCCTCCATTATCACTCACAAACTCAGCGTGAACCCTACCTGTAAGCTTGTAAAGCAGAAAAGGAGAAGCTTTGCCCCGAAACGACAGAAAGCCATCAATGAGGAGGTTGGCAAACTCCTTCACGCAAAAGCCATCTGCGAGGTAGATTACCCAATTTGGTTAGCAAACGTAGTCCTTGTCAAGAAGACAAACGGCAAATGACACCTCTGCATTGACTTTATAGACCTTAAATGTGCCTGCCCAAAGGATAGCTTCCCTTTACCTCGGATAGATCTGATTGTAGATGATACTGCGGGGCACGAACTCCTCAGCTTCATGGATGCTTTCTTTGGGTATAATCAGATCAGGATGGATTCTAATGACGAAGAAAAGACCTCCTTCATAATTGAGTAGGGGACATACTGCTATCAAGTGATGCCTTTCGGATTAAAGAATGCAGGAGCCACTTACCAGCGCCTGGTGAACAGGATATTTTAAAAACAGATTGGTACTTCCATGGAAGTTTATATCGATGACATGTTGGTTAAATCACTGAAGACAGAGCTCCACATTAGACATCTAGTGGAGTCCTTTTAGGTACTGAAGGAGTACAAAATGAAGCTCAACCTTGCTAAATGCGCCTTTGGAGTATCAGCAGAAAAATTTCTAGGCTTCATAGTCAACAGTAGGGGAATAGAAGTGAACCCAGAAAAGGCAAAGGCAGTGTTAGATGTGAGCCCTCCCTCTAGCACGAAGGAGATACAACGCTTAACTGGGAAGATAGCTGCCCTGAGTCTCTTCGTTTCCAAGTCAAGTGACAAGTGTCACCCTTTTTTTCAAATTTAAAAAAAGGCCTTTCAATAGGATTCCAGGTGTGAAGCAGCCTTCAAAGCATTGAAAGACTATTTGAGCTCCCCACCTATATTAGTGAGCCCATTAGCAGGCAAAGTCCTTACCCTCTACTTGGCTATTTCAGAATTTTCAACCAACGTAGCTCTGGTAAAGGAGAAGGACAGAGCTCAGTAGCCAGTTTATTACTGCAGCTGAGCTCTGAGGGAGGCAGAAGAAAATTATCCAAAGATGAAAAAACCTGTTCTAGCCTTGGTAACTACTGCCAGAAGACTTAGACCCTACTTCTAGGCTCATACTATCGAAGTTCCCACAGATCAACCGATGAAGCAAGTGCTGCATAAACCAGAGTCCTCGGGAAGGTTGATCAAATTGGCCATTGAACTCAGTGAGTTTGACATCAGGTACAAGCCAAGAATAGTCATTAAGGGGCAAGTATTGGTTGATTTCATTGTGGAATTCACAATTGGGATGCCCATAGAGGCAACACAGCTGGTTCCTGACCTCCCTGCATGGAGGCTTTTGGTAAATGAAGCTGTTAATGCCTAGGGCAGCGGGGCGGTTTAGTCCTGACCTCCCCCGATGAGGTAGATGTTGAATATGCACTTAGATTTGGATTCAATGCTTTCAACAACGAAATCGAGTATGAGGCAGTTATAGTAGGGCCAAATTTAGCTCATTCGATGGAAGCTGAGCAATTAGAAATCTATAGCGATTCGCAACTCATGGTGAAGCAAATAGAGGGTGCTTACGAGGCTATGGGAGCAAAGATGACCCTTTATCTTAGGAAAGTGCAAGACTTGATCAAAAAATTCGTGCAAGTAAAGATCAGGCACGACCCTAGGGCAGAAAACTCAAGAGAAGATGTCTTGGTGAGATTGGCAACAGCTTCGCAAGAGAATCTGGACAGGTTAATCCCAGTGGAGCATCTGGCAGAACCTTTTGTGAATATCAAAAATGAAGAAGTACTCTCTGTGTAGAGTCCATCGAGCTGGATGGATCCCATCCTGGGATATCTCTAGCACGGAACCTTGCCAAAAGATCCCAAGGAGGCAGCAAAACTGAGAGTCAGGTCAGCTAGATTTTTCTTTTTACAGGAAAACCTGTACAAGCGAGGTTTCTCAACACCACTCCTCAGATGCGTGGGGAACGAGGACGCTAATTACATCCTCCGGGAAATTCACGAAGGAGTCTCTGGCAATCACATTGGAGCTCGGGCTTTGACAGGAAAGACATTAAGACAAGGGTATTATTGGCCCACATTGCTCAAATATGCAACAGACCTGGTCAGGAGATGTAAGGCTTGCCAAATTCACGCTAACATCCTTCACCGCCCTCCAGAATTCTTGACTTCAGTGATAAGCCTGTGGCCATTCTAGCAATGAGGTCTAGACATACTAGGGCCTTTTCTCGTTGGTGTGGGGCAATACAAGTTCGCTATTATGGGGGTGGATTACTTCACCAAATGGGCAGAAGTAGAGCCTTTGGCCACGATCACGAAACAGAAAGTCTAGAACTTTACATGGAAGTCAATAATCTGCAGGTTTGGTATTCCCAGGGCAATCGTCTTCGATAATGGGAAACAATTCGACAACCCAAAGTTCAAAATTTTTTGCGCTGAGTTAGGGATTAAAAATTACTTTTCAGCTCCAGCCCATCCTTAATCCAGCGGGAAGGCAGGGTTCACAATCATAACTATAAAAGTAGCCCTGAAAACTAAATTGGAAGATCTAAAAGGTAAATGGGCAGAACACCTCCCAGAAGTTCTATGGGCTTACAGAACAACTGCCAAGTCGACAACTCAGGAAACACCGTTTGCTTTGGCCTTTGGACCCGAAGCAGTGGCACCAGTTGAGATTGAACTTCTATCTCCCTGAACTGAGTTCGCCAATGAAGGGGACAATGATAAGTCCCTTCTACTGAGTTTGGATCTCATAGATGAAAAGAGGGATGCAACTTTGCATCATATCAAAAGTTATCAGAGGAGGACAGCCATGTACTATAACAGGAGGGTCAGACGAAGAAGTTTTAAGGTGGGTGATCTAGTACTCAGAAAACTTCTGTTGGCAAGGAAAGACCTGACTCACAGGAAATTGGGGGCAAATTGGGAAGGTCCGTACATCATCTCAAAGGTGGTAAGGCCGGGAAATTATGAATTGCGAACCGAGGGAGGGAAACTCCTACCTCATTCTTGGAATGCGAAATATCTTAAGAGATTTTTTCCACAAGCTTTTTTTGTAATCTAATTGTTCTCAATAAAATGACATGTCTTTATTTTCTCCCTATGGAGTTGCCTAAGAATGAGCTCAAAAGCTCACGATGGACTACTAAGTTCATGAGAACGTGCTCATTAGCTCTTGATGAACTCCTAAGTTCATGAGAACCAGCTCAATAGCTCACGATAAACTCCAAACTTCATGAAAATGAGCTCAGGAGCCCATGATGAACTCTTAGGTTCATGAGTAAACTTAGCAGCCTTATCCTCATTAAAGATAAAGTTGTGACAAGCACTCCCAGGCCTTCAAGAATAAGATCGCTTTAAGCTCCATGCCACTCAGTTCACCACAACCTAGGATCGGTTACATAAGCCTACGGAGCTGCTAAAGCTATAGTGTCATAAGGATCAGTATACCGTAATTGCAATTCAGAAAGCTGTAAGTCTACAACTGCAATGCAGAAAGCTGTCAGTCTACAACTTAAAACCAGAAAAGTTACATTTTCAAAATGAGCTCTTAGTTACAAATTTTTGATCATATTTTAAAATAAAATCCTAAGTCTCTAAAAGTAGATTTGGGGAAGGGTTCTATAATTCAGAAGTTGAAGTTTCAACAATATAAGCAGAATGGGAGCTCGGGAGATCTGTCGAAGAAGTAGCTGGGAAGTCTAAAACCTCCGCCGGAGAAGGAGATGGAACCTCGGAAGTTGAAATCATTACAGGTCCTGGAGCAGGTAGAGAAAGAGGAGCCTCAGGAGTTGTTAAGGAAGGAACCTCGACCTCTACTGGTGATGAGCTCTGAGCCAGTGCCTTGGAGATGAGGTCGGCTGAGAAGGAGGCAACTTTAAGGGCAGGAGGGGGAACACTGTTGAGCTCAGAGTCGATCGCCTTGTCCTCAGTAGGGTGATCAAAATTGAAATCCAGCTCAGGATAGATCTCTTCAGCCCTATCCTGAAAAGCAAGCCACCCAGAAGTCCACTAAGTTGTGACATCATTCAGCCAGTTTGGCAATTAAGCAATATTTTTCCTTGACAGTTGCCCTCGCCACCTCGAGCTCGATTTAGAGTACGTCACTCATCTGTGCAATAATGTCATATTCCCTTTTCATAGTTTGAAAAGAACTTAAAGCTTCAAGAGACACCCGGCTGGCCTTGAGCCACTCATCTGTTTTCTGCTCAAGTTCTCCTGAGGTTTTCCTGAGCTCTTCCTTTGTTCTTTTAAGTTCTTTTTTGCAGCTCTCTCCCTCGCGTGCAATCTTCTCCCTCGCATCTTCCAGATTCCTATTTAAGGAGGTCTGCTTCTCTAGATGCTCCTACGAGTCTTGCACTTGTGCTTTGAGGTCACTATTCTCAAAGGACAATTCAGAAACTTTAAGTTCAAAAGCCTTGGAAGCTTTAACTAAACTATCCATGGCTTGGATCCTCTTCAGCAGCCCGCTAACATGGAGGGTAATCTGAAAGTAAGAAAAGGTTAGATGAGAAGGAGCAAAATGAACAGAACATGTAGTAGATGGACATAAAACGTAGAACTTATGGAGGTAGCAGCGAAAAGAGCAGTAGATATAGAGCTCCCAAGAGGCATGGTGGAACCTTGCTGGATGTTAGATTCGGGGAGAATGGAAACAATGGCCTCTGTGGCTCTTTTCACGTTATCAATCAAAGAACTAGAACTTACTTTTGCATTCCCCCCTTTTTCATGTTTACATATCCCAGAAGCCTTCTGAGGAGGCCCCACAGCTGGGCGAGATGGGATGGACCTAGGCGAGAGGTGAGATATCGTCTCCAATGATTTCTCGACCTCAACCGAAGAGGGAGTGATGGAGACCAAGCTTGGGTCAGGGACTTTACCAGAGGAGAGCAGTCCCATTTTCTGACGAAAGGAGCTCTTTGTAACCTCTGGAAAGCCAAAAGAAGGTTGGGGCCCCATTTGAGTTGTTGAAGACGATTCCAATCTCGAAACTTTGACTTCCAAAGTTGGATCACCCCCTGGGCTGACCTCAACCTTACGTTTGCTTTCAGCCCGAGTCTTCCTCATCATAGATAATTTATCAGAACGATCCTTCACAGTAGGCTCCATTAAGGAAGAACCTGAAAAATCGAGTAAGAACCATCAAAAAATACCTCAGCACTAATGATAGGAGCAAAGGTGAAAGGGAAAATACCTGCCAATTCCTCAGTACTAATAGCAGAAAGAGGAGATGGATTTTCTACCCTCACTTCAGGAGGACTGAACCCAAGCCTCACAAGGACTTGAGGTCGGATTAGCTCTAAATATCTCTCCAATTCACAGTTCTCCAAGTTCCTTAGGACCTGTTCGTCTGTAGCACTGAGGTCTGGACGGATGCTTGAGAAATGAAACCAATTAAACAAGGTCAGCCTAAGGGAAAGCTAGAGCTCATTCAAACTCGCACAAAAAAAAGCTCACCCAAGTTATCGGGGGCAGACCCCCCCCGAGGGATGGGAAGAGTGTCCGTCACGTCGGCAAGATTGAACTCCCATTCCCTCCCCCACACAAAAAGGAATAATTTTTTTCAACCTTTGTGGAGCTCTAGAGACCACTACACCCCACAAGCTTGGAGGTCCTGGGGACAACAACACCACCCTCAGCATTGCCTGATATCCCCACGCCACTTACTTTGGTTTTGCCTTTGTTGGGAGTTTTCAAGGCAGGAAAAGGCTCCTTAGTGCCTCTCTTGGCTTTGACAGAATCTAGCCCGAGGAAATTGTCTATCTCTAACCCCACATCCCCTAGGTCGGAATCTTCCTCAGCAGACATATCTTTTATTAGCCAAACGGATGATCCCGTGGCTTCAGAGAAAGCAAACATAGCTAAACAAGAATAAGGAGCTTAAAAGACCTATAAACAGGAGGGACTTTGGAAAAAAACTCTTTGAGAGCCCAAGGAGCAAGACATCGAAAACTAATGGCAAAAATCCTAACCGTGGAGTAAGGGTCCAAGAAGAGAGGAAGACGAGACAGGGGAATACCTTGGCTCCTAGAGTAGCAGAATTGAAAGGTCCAAAAATGCCAAAACCACCTTAGATTTGAGGGATCCAGGGCAAGGAGCGGGGAAAGAAAGGAAAAATGTACCTAACTGCGAATTGATGACAGATTAAAGCTCGAGGAGGGGATTCGAAACCAAATCACGCTAAGCCTCCGAGTCAGAATTTGGGGAAATCGTCTCTCAAAGAAAACCCTAAAATCAGCGGCAGAATGGGGAAGATGAAGTCATGAAAGGATAGGGAAGCCGAAAAGGTCTGTAAAATGAGGAGCAAATCGGCGAACCAGGGTATTTAAAGTTAACAGTACCGTGGGCCTCGAAATGGGCAACGTACGCAAGAAACGAGGAAGGAAATGATTACTGACAACCGTTTTAAAAATAAAATAAAAAATAAAAATAGTAGTAAATATATATTCCCGCGTAAATCTTGAAGTTACTGATTGGGAAGCCATCGCCGTTATATCCTAAGTTCAGCCCTTGCCTAAGCCAGCTCGGCCAAGAGCTGGGAGACAACTGATGATGTTTAGAATGATTCCTGAACAACAGCTCGGGAGCAGAGGTCAAGTAGGCTGAGCTAAGATGGCAGAGCTATGAAGAGCTCAGAAAACTAGAGCTAGAACTCCCCTCAAGCGAGATAATAAGTTAAAGCAATGAGGAAGCGACTGGATACTGCATGGCACTCAACAGACGGTTTGAAGTAACATTCAAGGTACAAAATCCTCAATCAATCAAGATACTCTTCTAAATTCAAGGAGAATTCCTCGGATAGCTGACGAGGATCACAGATCAGATCCCATAGATTAAGGGTCACTCCAATAAATACTATGGAATGCCCCCATTAGAGGGGCAGAACCTTAATATCACATCTTATATTCTATAAACTCGTCTATTGAGGATATAGTAAAGAAAGTAGCAAGAGTCTCCATTAAAAAGTGGATTAACCGAACTCCCGAGCTGGTGAACCACTATACTTCTATTGTGTTAATCTCTCTACACTCCTGACAATTCTCAGTGTCAATCTCACGAGTCTAGTAGCTCAGATCCCAATAATCTAAATATTGTTTCATTCATTTATTCGTTATCGCAAAATTGTTTCACGTTAAAATACGCCGTCAGTACCAACGGGCTTCCAAAAAACACATCAAATCATGTCACATGGAAAACCAAAAGAACTAGAAAAGCATAAACGATTGATTTATACAAATTAACCGTTAGCTCATTGAAGTCAAAATGACCACACCAGCTTAGAGTGGCCTCCAATTCTCACCAACTGATATCTGGCTTACATTCTCATTGAAGGCATGGGATTAATCCAAGCGCAGTGCTTCATCTCTTTTGTGCCGTAAAAATCTCCCCTAGAATAATTACCAAAAAAGGTGTGGAATTTCCTAGTCGTAAGAGAATAGAACACTCCGTTGCTGTCAAAAAACTTTGGAAAGTAGATCTTGTTACTAGTTCCTCGCACAACAGCCTTTTTTGAGAACGATCCCCGGTAACAAACATACAACATTCTATCTCCCAAGCTTTGTACCTCATGCCAAGCCTTGTCCAAAAAATCAAGCTTAAGAACACAAGCCTGTCTTCCATCACGAGAAGCAAACACTGCAAACAAATCTCCATCACTTTCAATCAGAAACCTTTGTTCTGATCTTTTGAGTTGTCGGTGACGCTTGCCACAGATGGTCCAACTATTGTCCTCAGGGTCAAATACTCCAAAGTTTCCGGC
>CAUOFW020003047.1:394047-428715 GCA_963454935.2 Ilex paraguariensis | reverse complement strand
GTCTTCCTATAGAGACAATCATAAACATAATTTAAGCTTTGGTAAGAGAGAACCAACCTGTTGCAGAAGTGATCAACTAACTCGGCTTCTGGAATCAAGTAAAGGTACTCTCTTATTTCTCTCTGCCCTATGCAATTTTGAAACGAATTGCACAGTCCATGAACTATCAACTACTCAAATTCATAAGGAGGAAATCTAAATTATCCACTAAATTAACTGACCCATATTCAGGCAAGAGCAGTATGATCATGTTATACTGTCTGTATCCATGCTTGAATTTCATGCCTATTCCGTACTTTAGCTTTGCAGTCAAGTTTTATATCTTAATTTTTTGAGATTTGAAAATCAATGACTGATATTGAATAGTAGCACAGATGCTTTTACAATGATTTATCCCCGATAATTGAACCTTTTTCTGGTATAAATGGTGGTTTCAACAAAATTCGATCTCATAATTTTCACTTACTGAATGATATGTCACACCATCACTACCATATTTACATGATTTTTACTCCCTTTGTGCGATTCTATTTTTAATTTTAGTAATAACGCTCTGATAAAATTTATTGTACCTCACCCTGTTGCTCATTTTATATGTTGGCTTCTTGTGTCGATGTAGGGAGGAACCCTTAAATTCGTGCTTGATCAGAAGGTCATGGAAATGGCAGAAAAGGAGGAAAAATTAGTACGATCCACTCCTCCTCTTTTTACTCAACCACACCCTTGGCTTGTTGTTTGTCATGGAAAGCATCGGCAAAGACAAACGTTTTTTAGCATATCCAAAAGCCGTTATTATCCTACAACTATACCTGATATGTACAATAAATTCATATGCACTTCCAACTCTGGATGGTTAGTGTTGAAGGATAATGATTTTGGCGACTGTTTTCTACTGAATCTGGTTTCCATGGAGAGGATACAACTTCCGACATTGGAAAAGTTAGATTTTGAATATTGCGCTCTATGTTCTACCCCCAATGATCCTGAATGCCGCATTATGTTCCTTTATTTTGAGGAACGCTCCCTTATGGTTTGTAAGCCTGGTGATGATGAATATGTAAAGCATGAGCTGAATGTTGATGAAAGATTGTTTACAGCAGATGAAAGATTGTTTACAGCAACAACAATCAGAGGAAAAGTATATTTCCTGACATTACCAGGAAGGGCTTTGATAGTTGTTGATTTAACAGACCCAACTCTTCAGTTTAGACAAGTAATGGGGAAGGGACTACGGCATCCAGCAAGGCCTGAAAACGTAAGTTTTCAAAATTATCTCATTGAAAGTTGTGATGAGCTCTTGCTTGTTTACAAGATTTACTTGGGATTTGGTGACACAGAGACCCTCGACTNAATTATCTCATTGAAAGTTGTGATGAGCTCTTGCTTGTTTACAAGATTTACTTGGGATTTGGTGACACAGAGACCCTCGACTTTAAGGTTTTTCGAGCAGATTTTTCTACGATGGTATGGATTAAGTTGGAAAGCATAGGTGATCGCACAATTTTCCTTGATATACAGGAAGGCACGTCTTGTTGTGCAATCCAAGCTAAGACTAAGGCAAACTGCATCTACTTCACAAATAGGCATGATCGAAACGTGTATATGTTCAACATGGAAGACCAAAGCATTCTATCATCTTTGCCTTGTCCTCGTGTTGGTAGGCATGAGTCGCAACTTCGGTGGGTATGGTTGCCGACATGCTTGAACAATTTGTGACAGATTTTCTTCAGGTGTTTATGATTTTGTAAAACTCTTTAGAACTATGTGATGACTATGACCTTGCCTTGTTATAAGAGTTTAATTATGAGAGAAAATCAAAAACAAATAAGGTGCATTACTCTCGGCTCGCTCTGTGACAAACAAATTTATTTTCAAGATCCATCGGGAAGGATTCGTTGTAAAAATAAATTGCAACTTTGAAAAAAAATTAAAATAGAAAATATTTTTTTTTATACAACTTGAATACGGTAGCTCTCATTCTAGTGGAGACATAGGCTTGTAGTAAATAATTTAACGAGAAGGTACATGTGCCAATTTTTTTTATTCAAAGGTGATAAAATAGAGTGTGTTTGTTAATCTAAATTTAGCACTTAAAATGAATGTATTTGACTTTTATTAATTAAGTTCATTTGATAACTAAAATTTCAACTCTTAATATATTAAGTGCTATTTTAAAATAGGCTACAATATTAAGTAGGAGATCCCTTACTTAATTCTGAAAATTAAAAGCGCTAACTAAAATCATCTTTAATAATATTTATAATGTGACAATTATACTCCGAAATATTTTACAATACTATTACAACTCTAATTAGTATTTTCTCCAAAACCTTTAACCTATTTATCCTCTTTGTCAATCGTTTTCTTCAACAACAGGTCTTCTTCTTCTTTTTTTTCCTTCGCTCGTATGCTGCAAATATAAATTCACTGCACGCACACACTGGCACACGCACGCACAGACACACCCATCCACCCAAACCACCCACATGCAAGCACAAATTGCACACACACATACACATATTATTAATGAGATTTAATTTAATTTAATTTTTTTTTTAATTTGATTATTTATTTATTATTTATTTTTAATCAGATGTTATTGTTTAGTTATTGTGTTATTCAATTTATTATTGTTCACTTATTGTTATCCAATTATTTATTAGTTATTATTATTTTTTTGATCAAATGTTATTGTTCACTTATTGTGTAATTTAATTTGCTATTGTTCACTTATTATGTTTCGATTATTAATTTTTCGTTATTTTTTTTTATTTTTACTAAATGTTATTGTTCAGTTATTGTGTTATTCAATTATTATTGTTCACTTATTGTGATTTGATTATTTATTAGTTATTATTAATATTATAATTTTATCAGATATTATTGCTCACTTATTTTGTTATCTAGATGTTATTTTTATAGTCAAATGTTATTGTTCATTTATTGTGTTATTTAATTTGTTATTGTTCACTTATTATGATTCGATTATTTATTTCTTATTCTTTTTTTCTTTAATTAGATTTTATTGTTCAGTTATTCTATTATTCAATTTATTATTGTTCACTTATTATTATTCGATTATTTATTAATTATTTTTTTATCAGATGTTATTATTCACTTATTGTGTTATTTAGATATTATTTTTTGATTAGATGTTATTGTTCACTTGTTGTGTTATTCAATTTATTATTGTTCACTTATTGTGATCGATTATTTATTTGTTATTGTTCTATTTTTTTTTTGTTATTGGTTAAATGTAGACTAAAATATGATAATAGTGATTATGATTTATGTTATGAATTAAATTGATTTGATACATTGTCATTTGTTTTTAGATAAAATCACATTATATAAATATTTTAAAATTAAAGAGTGGACGGGTAAAATTAAAATCTAATTTATTTTCAGACGTCAGCTTTGTATAGTTATCAAACATTTTGGTTTAATTCAGTACTTAAATTTCAGTAGATATCAAACAGTCCACAAATTCAACATTCAGCTTTCAAACTTTAGCTTTCAGTTTTCAGATTTCAACTTTCAGTTTTAACAAACACAATCTTACTCTCAAACTATGGAGAATTAAGTTGGGCTCTCTCTTTAAATTTGTACAAATATAGAGTTTATTACAGCATCTTCAACCATTATTCTTTTTTAAACCCAAATTTAATTTTGAGTAAAAAAATTTCTCCAATGCTATGCACAAAACCATACCAAATTAAGGAGACTTAAATTTTTACCAAAATTAAGAGAGACTCAAATATTTATCCTTTTCACCAATTATATATATTTTTTCACCAATTATTAGATTTCATTCTCCTTTAAAGATTTAAATGGTATATTATATTCTACTTTAAATTTGGATTTGTCCTAATTTAAATTCGGGTTTGCCTTTCTTTAAATTTGATTTTCTCTATGGGAGAAATCTGCACCAAATTAAGTTTTTTTACCCTTTCTCTTTTAAGGGCATGTTTGGATCATGGATTAAAAGGGAATAACACCAATAGGATAGGAGAAAAAAGGAGGTCCATTTATTTTGCGTTTGGTTAGTAAAAAAGTGCACCAAAAATCTCATTCGGGTTTATCTCGCCCATTTTTAAAACTCTATTTTAATTTGCCTATGTTGGTCAAATGGAACCCAAGGAGGGGCTGAGATATTTTTTACAACGACTGAATAAGTGAAAAAAATGACATATTTGTACAAAACCATAAGCCATCAATCTTACTCTTACCCTCCAACAATGTCTCTTTTCATCCATGTATAGCTGGGTATTTATATTTATATTACTCTTCCATAGATGTGTTATGTGCTATCCAAACATTGAACAAGACTGGATATACTTATTTAAATCCTAACTGGCGGACAAATGGGTGGATTTGGATTGGACAAGAAAGAATATTTTTGAAAATGTCCAATCCGGTCCAACCCTACCAATCTAAACTGACACTAAATACAGAGTTAGGTCGACATAGAGAATCTATTAGAAATGCTCTAATAAGACCAAAATCCAATTACAATTTAATTGGTCTAGCATTTAATTGATTATAAAACACTCAAGTTCATTGGTTAACTAAATCGTATTTCCTAAACCAAAAATCAATTTAACTGCTAGGTGGTCTAGCCAAAAATAAAAGAGAAATTTGTAGGTCAGTACACATAATAGAACTTATTAGGCTAGAAGTCCATTGAGGAAAATATTTTGTGTAAAAATTCATTCCTGATTTGAAAGACTATTATAGCCCAAAGATTAAGAGTAATTGGTATAAAGCACCGGTTTAGAAACCAATCGAATACACACAACTCTTCCAAAGAAAACGGATGACGATAACACAAAACTTTTGAAATTCGAACGACAATCCCATAGATTTAGGGTATTTTTTATTTAGGAAAATTTGAGCGACAATCCCATTTGATGATGCACAAAGTTAATTATGAACGATCAAATCAGTCAAATGTGCGATGTAAAATAATTAATGAAGTAATTAATAATGAGAGACAGAGATTAAGTGGTCGGGTCTGGGTGACCTAACCACTGAAGGTGGCAACGGTGACCGCACAACTCTATAAATGAGAGAATACAAGGTAGTAGGAGAAAGAGCAAGAGCAAGAGTGCACTCAAGGTGTAGTCTCCCATCTCTATGTGAGAGGTTTACAATTTATAGGCACAGAGCCATAGTTGAAACGGTGACGTGAGTGTCAAAATACTAGCTTATCGGGGAGGCTAGCTATAATTGGAGATGAGCATTATCTTGAAGTAATGGTTATCTTAATGATTGCTCTCTTACAAGCCTTGAACTGGGCTGAAGTCATGAGCTAAGTCTGACCTGCTTTTTATAATTTGGGCTCAACCCATGAACTGAGCCCAGACCTGGTCTGGATTTGAGCTCGTCATTTACCCCCCATGCCACAAGTCCTAGTAATGATATGAGGGTTGAGGGCATGAGTGAACTCTTTCATTTGGGTAGACCAATGTATCTTATTCTACACAGTGGCTTCTTTTTTTCAACTTCCCTTTCCATTGCAATTTCAAAGCTTATCTTTCCGTTTGGTATCATCATACCCATGGTTCTAGAGAACTATAATTGCTCTCATTGAATGCGCAAAGTTTCGTTCCCTTACCGCAGAGATCTTTTTTTCCTTTTATAGCAACACAAGATTAGGGTTCCAAAGGGTTATACATATATACTTGAGGGTGAGCTTCCCCTAGTCACTCATTTTCCTTCAAAACCCATATTTGAGCTTGGGGGTGTCTTCCTTTTGTTCCTCAAGCAATAGGGAGAGGTTGACAAAGAGAAAAAACATAGATCCCAGAGGGAAAATGACACAAAGGGGTACCATGGGCGAAGCCGTGGGCAAGGCCACAGACGATGCCACGGCAAAGCCATGGGTGGCGCTATGGCCAGTGGAGAAGGCGATGCCATGGAGGAGTTGGGCATTGGAGTTGGGCGACGCCATGGGGGAGCTAGGCGCCAGAGGACAGCTGGCTAGCATTGGCAGAAGGCAGTAAGGCATCGGCTTGCTGGGCAGCATGGGTAGACTCCTAGAAGGCTGCGCTTTGACAAGGGGAGAGAGAGCGACACCTTTCGCCCAGGTAAGGCAACTCTGTTCACCCTTTCATTTTTTAGTTATTTTGGTATCCTTTTCTGATAGTGGCTCTGACTTTGACAGGCACTCAATCCACTGCGGGTACGATGATGGATCCTGCACAAGCTTCACAGCGAGGCAAGGGAGCTACTGATAATGACAGCTCGAAAGTAACCTCCATTTTTAGCTCTATCGATAGTGACGATGACATCACTAGGATCATATCTTCGGTCCATATCTCACCTTCTGTTTTATGCCGCCAAGTCAAGAAGGATGAGCCGACATGTTATGATTCCTCTAAGAAGATAGTTTTCTATGAGGAAGTCTTAAGAGGCAGAATTAAAGTTTCCCATATCCAGATTCATTTGCCAAGTTCAAGGTTACTTTTCACTTGCACCATGGAGGTTGACTTCGAATGGCTGGAGGGTTTTTCTGGCTTTCTCTTCACTGTGGCGACTGGTTCATTGTGAGGGTGTTTCTCCCCCTTTTGAGGAGTTCTTGACTTCGTATGCGCTTTTGGGACCTTTTGTTTTATGAAAGATTGATTCTTTTTAAAAATAAATAGCAACTTTGAAAAAAAAATTAAAATAGAGAGTAATTTTTTTTATATACAACTTGAATACGATGTCTCTCATTCTAATGGAGACATAGGCTTGTAGTAAATAATTTAATTAGAAGGTACATGTGCCAATTTTTTTTTATTCAGCGGTGATAAAATAGAGTGTGTTTGTTAACCCAAATTTAGTAATTAAAATAAATGTATTTGACAATTATTAATTAATTTAGTTTGATAACTAAAATTTTAACTCTCTTAATATGTTAAGTGCTCCTTTAAAATAGGAAAAATGTTTTAACAGAAAAATGTTACCAACAGAAAAATGTTTTAACAGAATAAATTAGGACCAATATTAAAACTATTAACCCTTTACATTAGGGCAGGTCATGAGCATTCACGGTCNCCTGCTTTTTATAATTTGGGCTCAACCCATGAACTGAGCCCAGACCTGGTCTGGATTTGAGCTCGTCATTTACCCCCCATGCCACAAGTCCTAGTAATGATATGAGGGTTGAGGGCATGAGTGAACTCTTTCATTTGGGTAGACCAATGTATCTTATTCTACACAGTGGCTTCTTTTTTTCAACTTCCCTTTCCATTGCAATTTCAAAGCTTATCTTTCCGTTTGGTATCATCANGTAGACCAATGTATCTTATTCTACACAGTGGCTTCTTTTTTTCAACTTCCCTTTCCATTGCAATTTCAAAGCTTATCTTTCCGTTTGGTATCATCATACCCATGGTTCTAGAGAACTATAATTGCTCTCATTGAATGCGCAAAGTTTCGTTCCCTTACCGCAGAGATCTTTTTTTCCTTTTATAGCAACACAAGATTAGGGTTCCAAAGGGTTATACATATATACTTGAGGGTGAGCTTCCCCTAGTCACTCATTTTCCTTCAAAACCCATATTTGAGCTTGGGGGTGTCTTCCTTTTGTTCCTCAAGCAATAGGGAGAGGTTGACAAAGAGAAAAAACATAGATCCCAGAGGGAAAATGACACAAAGGGGTACCATGGGCGAAGCCGTGGGCAAGGCCACAGACGATGCCACGGCAAAGCCATGGGTGGCGCTATGGCCAGTGGAGAAGGCGATGCCATGGAGGAGTTGGGCATTGGAGTTGGGCGACGCCATGGGGGAGCTAGGCGCCAGAGGACAGCTGGCTAGCATTGGCAGAAGGCAGTAAGGCATCGGCTTGCTGGGCAGCATGGGTAGACTCCTAGAAGGCTGCGCTTTGACAAGGGGAGAGAGAGCGACACCTTTCGCCCAGGTAAGGCAACTCTGTTCACCCTTTCATTTTTTAGTTATTTTGGTATCCTTTTCTGATAGTGGCTCTGACTTTGACAGGCACTCAATCCACTGCGGGTACGATGATGGATCCTGCACAAGCTTCACAGCGAGGCAAGGGAGCTACTGATAATGACAGCTCGAAAGTAACCTCCATTTTTAGCTCCATCGATAGTGACGATGACATCACTAGGATCATATCTTCGGTCCATATCTCACCTTCTGTTTTATGCCGCCAAGTCAAGAAGGATGAGCCGACATGTTATGATTCCTCTAAGAAGATAGTTTTCTATGAGGAAGTCTTAAGAGGCAGAATTAAAGTTTCCCATATCCAGATTCATTTGCCAAGTTCAAGGTTACTTTTCACTTGCACCATGGAGGTTGACTTCGAATGGCTGGAGGGTTTTTCTGGCTTTCTCTTCACTGTGGCGACTGGTTCATTGTGAGGGTGTTTCTCCCCCTTTTGAGGAGTTCTTGACTTCGTATGCGCTTTTGGGACCTTTTGTTTTATGAAAGATTGATTCTTTTTAAAAATAAATAGCAACTTTGAAAAAAAAATTAAAATAGAGAGTAATTTTTTTTATATACAACTTGAATACGATGTCTCTCATTCTAATGGAGACATAGGCTTGTAGTAAATAATTTAATTAGAAGGTACATGTGCCAATTTTTTTTTATTCAGCGGTGATAAAATAGAGTGTGTTTGTTAACCCAAATTTAGTAATTAAAATAAATGTATTTGACAATTATTAATTAATTTAGTTTGATAACTAAAATTTTAACTCTCTTAATATGTTAAGTGCTCCTTTAAAATAGGAAAAATGTTTTAACAGAAAAATGTTACCAACAGAAAAATGTTTTAACAGAATAAATTAGGACCAATATTAAAACTATTAACCCTTTACATTAGGGCAGGTCATGAGCATTCACGGTCGATCGGCTTTCATATAAACCCAACCAACCTGGCATACGATTGATCGGATCATCGATACTTACCAAACCCTAATTCGAACCGTTCTATTCTCACCCAATCAATCTTCCATATTCGAAGATCTCAAAGCCTAACCCTGTCAAAGAACTCGTTGAGGAGACGAGGAATTGGGTGGATGATTTTCGGTGGTTCAGATCTGTGCAGTCTCTGAACTGGTTGATTTTACCGGAATTTGACAAGTGTAAAAGAGGTAATTTTGTTTGCTGCATTTGGTTTTTTATTGGAGTCAACTGTCATATTGAAGTATCCATAATTCAATTTAAATCCTTTTTGATAGTCGTTGCATTTGTGTTCATCTTTTCTTGATTTTTGTTTTTATTTCTTTAGGCTGTGTTAAATCTTCTATGAGATTATTTGACTGATATATAGAATAATTTTTTAAAGTATGAACTGGAACAATCTACTACTCAATTGAGACCAATTCTTTGAAAATTTGAAAAAAGGATCGAGGAATGTAGATAGGAATGGACTCGATTATTTCGGATTTCATATGGTTTATTATTTTTAGTTTCTCAATGAAGGCTAAGTTTTTCCCCTAAATGGCAGTATTGTATGCATATTTTCCTAGATTGGTTAATAGAGAATGAGTCCTAATATAATATAGGTTCTTGACTCGCAGCTTATCAATAAGATGGTACAACTAAGTTGATTTAGTATTAGATTATTAGACAGGAATTAAATAAGACATATTAAAATTAACTACTACTCCACCACACATGCCATTCCGGACACATAATATAGGCTAGGATACTAGAAAAAATAATTTTATAAATTGTGATAACCTTTCTTATATGAATTGTAGGTAAATTATATGATGTGGATTTTGATTATTAGTATAATGTACCCTCCATCTTTAGTAGGCTTTATCCTTTTCTTTTTCCCTCTTGATAATTTTTATTGATGATTTATGTTGCAGAAATGAGTACCCGTGGAGTGTTTGTGTGTCGTACATGCGGTTATGGCTCCGCAAAGAACTTGGAAGAGTTTTCAACACATGTACAAGCCTGTAAAGCTAAGGTAATAAGTTAACCTACTTTTAACTAATTAAAACGTTAACTTCAAATTGATGTAAATGATCAGGCGAACAAGAAGAAGAAGAAGGCGGAGGAGGAGGCAGCGGCTGCAGAGGCAGCAGCGGCAGCTGCGGCAAGTGCTGCAACAAAGAAACTTANGGCAGCGGCTGCAGAGGCAGCAGCGGCAGCTGCGGCAAGTGCTGCAACAAAGAAACTTAAACGGAAATAAAGTGTGCCACAAATAGAGAGAACCAAAAAAAAACATGGCAGGTAAATTTTAGTTTCCATAGTACAAATGAAATTAGTTTTTACATAACATATGTGCCTTCTTAATTGACTTGTTCATTTTTTCATCTGCAGGTCTCTTTTTTCCTTGGCAAGTCCACAGTAGCTAGCTCAAAAGGCGCACGTACATAATATTAGATGAATAGACTAAATACAAATTAACTACAACTCAGTCAAAATACAAAGTACTTTTATTGTTACTTCACTGTTTTTTGATTCAAATTACATACATATTGCTACATACTGCTTTTGATAATGTCAAAGGAATTTTTGGAGAAGATGGATATATACCTAGTACAAGGGAAGAAGTGTGAAAAAGGAGTATCCGTGAACTTAAAAATGTACGTGATAAAAAAAAAAACTTAAAGATTTATAATCTCAGAAATATCATAATGGCAGGTTTTAGGAATAGAGGGGAGGGGAAATCTAGTATTATAGGAAGATTGTGACTTGGAATATTAGGGGTTTGGGATAAGGAGGAAGTGAAGTTCATAAAAGAATTGTTGGTTAGAATTTGCCTTAATGGTGATATAGCAAGAAACTAAGAAAGGGGTTGTTGATAGAAGATTAGTTAGAAGTGTGTAGGCCTCTAGGTTCATTAATTGGACTTTTTTTTTTCGGCTTGAGGGAGATTAAGAAATATTAACTGTGTGGGATAAAAGTACTGTTGTTGTGGAAGAGTCAATTGAAGCAGAATTTACAATTTCTGTGAAAATAAAACCCGAGAGGTTGACTGGCGGTTAACATGGGTGTATGGGCCGAATTGGCCGAGGGAGGGGTTCCATCTGTGGGAAGAACTAGCTGAGTTATTTGGACTATTGATAAGAGTGGTTTTTCCAAGGAAGAATTAGCAGCTGTGTTTGATTTGTGTAATCCTAGGTGGTGTTATAATATAACATATGTGACTGAACATTGAATGATGGAAGGATCACAAGGAGTATGAACAATTTTAATGATTTCATTGGGAATACTAAACAAAAAGATCCACATTTGAGCAATGTATCACTTTGCTATAATGAAAACACCATTTGTCACTCTAGATTCAAAAGTCGTTAGCTGAGGACCAACACACTTCCAATTTGAAATTATTTAGTTAGAACACCATTTGTTGAAAACTAGTTTTAAAATGTTGTGGCCAGCAGGTGGTCTGCAAGAATAGGAAGGTTTTAAGTTCATGAAAATGTAAGGGTAGATCAAGCATAAATTGAAAGAATGGGATATAGAAGTTTCATGAGACAAAAACACTTAAAAGAGCCAGCTTACTTTCTAGTCAAATAAAGGAAGCAGACAAGATGGAGGTTTAAATGAGCCATTCGGAAAGGAAATGAGTGAGCTGAGAAATAAGTTCTAAGAAGTGGTCTGCAAAGAAAAAATATCATGGAGATGGAAGGGCAAAGTTGGATTAAAGAATGGTAATATGGTTCTAGATTGTTTCATAGTGTGGCCCATGGAAGAAAGCATAATTAGAGAGAAAAGAGGTTTTAATTTTAGAGGACAAAGTCCGACTCAGAGGGAAATCTAGTTTTTTGCAAAGCCCAATGGTGTGCAAGGTTGCAAGAGACCGGGGTTAGGAGGTTTAGATTGGTGCCCTATCAGTAAGTGTAAAGTTAGGTGGCTGGAAAGGAGATTGAAGAAGGAGAGAAAAAAGCAGAGCAATATTTTGGATGTTGTGAGGACAAATCTCCCGTCTCTAATGGATTTTCTATGACAGTATTTCAAGATTGTTGAGAAACTATAAGGGGAAATTTGATTAATTCAGTGGAATCTATTCAAAGTAGGTTGGTCAATATTAATACAAATGCTACTTCTTGATTTGCTTAATTCTGAAGAAGTTTACGAATTGTTAAGGTATAGGATTTCCAAACTATTGTTTGGTTTCTAGCTGGTACAAGATAAAAGCAAAAGGTTTATCAATTACATTAAACGGAGTCTAGGCGGCAGGACCGAGTAATTTCAAGGAGCTGTTCTGAAAGGAGGCAAAATTTTGATAATAGTTTTGGTGGCAAATGAAATTGTGAAGTGGTGGCAAAAAGGCTAGGAGGGGATTATCCTTAAAATTTGATTTTGACAAAAGATATCTAACCTTGTGGATTGGAGGTTTTCAGATTTTTGAGTTAGAAAACAAAGGTTACGGGGTTGTAAATGAAGGAGGTGGATTAGAGGATGTGTAGGCTGGGAGGCCGACAGAAAGATTTAAATGCATCTAGGAGACTTAGGTAGAAAAATTCCATTGTCGCCTTCTCTTTTCCCAGTGGTAGTGGCCACACCCCTGCTAGTGGCCACGTTAAGTAGATTAATGTTTAGTGCAAATGATTGTAACTTAATTGAAGGTTTCCTATTGGGAAGAAAAAATTCAAGAGTCCCACTAGCAGTTCGCCGATGGTACAAAAAATATCTGGAAATGAATAAATATTAAATATCAGGATTGAAGGTGAGCTTGTCAGGAGCCTAATTGTAGGAAAAAATGCTCAAGGGGAAAAGTTGGTCAGTTTAGCAAGTATTATAGGTTTCATGATGGGGCTTCCACTATGGGGGGGGATCCATTGTATGACACTTTTTGAGATTTAGAAGGGAAAAGGCGTAAATGAGACTTGGAATGATGAAAGAAGACCTTTTTTTTATCAAAAGAAGAGAGGATCAATTTAGGCTTCTTTATTTTTTATTTTTTAAATCTTGGCAAGTATTCATATTTGCTATTCATCTCTTTCTAAGATAGCTTGAAAGGTAGCAAAATGGTAGAGAATATGATAGGGGAACGATAATGGGAAGGAGTGAGGAAGATAGGAAAGATCATTTGATTAGTTGGGATGTAGGTAGATTAAAGATGAACACGAGTTGGTTGTGGGGAATTTGCTCAACAACGCATTGTTGGGCAAGTAGCTATGGAAGTTTCCATTCAAAGAGTATTCTCCTCATGTCAAGTCGTTATAAAGAGTAAATATGAGCTTCATTCCAATAGATTGAGATTCTGATATGTGGATAGGAGTACTTCCTGGTGTTATTAGAAACCAATTTTTTAGGGTACTACTTGCTTCCTTAAGAATACTAAGGTAAAGTGTGGGGACTGGCAGAAAAATTCATCTCTTTATAAGTAGTAAAATGGTAGAGAATAATATAGGGGAGGAGTGACAAAGATTGGAAAGATCCTTTGATTAGTTGGCATGTAGGTAGGTTAAAGATGAACACGAGTTGGTTGTGGGGAATTTGCTAGACAGTGCATTTTGGGCAGTTAGCTGTGGAAGTTTCCGTTGAAAGAGTACTCCACGTGGCATGTCGTTATAAAGAGTAAATATGAGCTTCAATCAAATGGATTGAGACTCTGATATGTATGGTGGATAGGAGTTCTTCTTGGTGTTATTAGAATTTAATTTTTGAGGGTACTACTTGCTTTTCTATGAATACTAAGATAACTTTGGGGACTGACTGGCAGAAAAATTCTCTTTTGAGCAAATATTAGAGATGGGGGGTTATCTTTTGCCATAGTGTTATCGATGGTGGATGCCATTAGTTCAGGCCTCAGAGATGGTCATTGAAATAATAATAGTCCATACAACAAATTCCGAAAAGAAGCCAATATTGAGGGGAAAATGGACAGAAGAAAACCTTAGACTACATTGTATAGGAAGGATAGGATAATTACAATTCGGAAAAATAAAGCAATCAATTACTTATATGCGTAGTTAGAGAGCTAGGACAAATGGAAACTTAGGCAATGTAAGCAAGACATGTATTAATTAAAGATTTAAAGGTTGGAAAAATATCGCAAAATGCAGTTTATCCCCCATCAAGATATAGATGTAACAAAAACCCATGAGAACCACACATGTTAAAAACTAAATAACATCAAACATTTAGTCAAATCAAATTAAAATGAGTTTATCAATTTAAAATAAGAAAAAGGAAGAATTTCATTCAATTATTGTTATCTCAAACAAACTCATGATGACAACTTGATAAACGTAGAGAGAGAAAGAAAACTGGTGGGAGGAAAACGTACAGCACCTTCAAGTTCATCCTGCCGTTTCTTGCTCTAACATTCTTCCTGCATACAACCATTTCTAGGCGTTCCCAATATCTACAACTTGGAAACCTTGTCATTGGTGCAATCTTTCTCAGGGTTTTCCAAATTTACTTTTTAGAGAGTGGATGGATCCAGACTGGATCTGCTTGCCTAGGACTCTGGATGAAGAAACAAAACAGATCCACAACAAAGAAAGTCTTTTTTGCATAACAAAAATATCAATACCGCAGAGAAGAATTAAAAAGAACTTTAATTCTCATGCACGAAAAACACAGATCTTGATGGATCGGGTCTAGAAAAAATTGGATCTTTTTTCGGGTAAGTGAAAGGTTGAATCTTTAAGCATAATGATGACTAACAAAACTGGATTGGGCATCGAAAATAATCAATCAATCAACATGTATGTGATAAGAAGATCAGAACAACTGAAAAACATAATGATTCTTTATGGTTTGTTTGACCGTCAGTTTATACATATTTTTTACACTAAAAATCTGGAAAAATTAAACTATAATCTTTTCAAATCAAATCAGATCCGCTAAAATCTATATGAAAAACAAACCTTAAAAATCAGATCAATTAAAAACTAAATGGGTAAGCAAAAATAACAAACTTTGCAATACATCGGGAATAAAAAAAAAAGTATTCTTCTTCTGCTGCTGCGAACGAAAGCATACCAATTTGTTTGGACATACCACAGATCTGCTAGTTTGAGAGGGAGGACGAGACCGATTAAAAAAAAAAAAAAGGCAGACAGAAAAATCACAGAATTTGAGAGAGAAAGGGGGGGGTGCTTCAAGGAGGATCTGGAGGGATGAGAGAGAGAGATTATGCTAACGGAAGGCAGAGGCCAAGGCACCGTGAGAGGGCCGGGGTGGGAGGAATGACAGATAGAGAAAGAAGCAAGGATAATAAAGAGTCGTGAGAGAGAGAACACGCTTTGTGGGTCCATAACCCAATTCTGACGGTAACGGTGACGGAAAAGTCAAAAGGAAAAGTCCGACTAGATTCGGTTGGCCCGCGGCCTGCCTGACACCATCCGAAATTTTTTTTTTTCCGGTTTGTTTGACACCATCGGACTAGGTTGTCTTTTTTAGCAAGGTTGATTAGGTTGTCCATCTCCCCGCATTTCACTTCAGTACTTTCACTTTACTTTCCGATTTACATTACATATGTTCACTAAAAAATTAGGGGTATAATTTAAATGGGTTAACCCGAATTTAATATGAACTTAAATCGAAAAAAAAAGAGCAAGAATTTATTGAAGTTTTTAAAATTTAAATTAGGCTTGGCCAAAAATACTTCGACCTGAATTCAATATTGACAATACTCGGATTGAAACTAAATATTAATTTAGTATTAATTTTTAATAATAATATTAATTTGATAAAACTAAATGTTAAATTCATAAAATAGAGTGTTAATTTGATACAATTGAAAGTAAATTTTATGTTAAATTTAAGAAATGATATTAATTTAGTAAATTTAAATATTCGACTCATGAAATTGAATGTTAATTTTATAAAATTAAATGACAATTTGGTATTGATTGATGACAATGAAGGTTAATTTGAGATTAAATTAAGAAAATGAAATTAATTTGATAAATTAAATGTTAAATTGACGGAATCAAATGTAAATATGACAGAATTAAAAGTTAATTTTGTGTTAATTTGAGAATAGTTAATATCTATTTGATCAGATTAAATGTTAACTTGATGAGATTAAAGTTCAATTTGATGAAACTAAAATTTAAATTAAATAAACTGAATGTTAATTTGACAAAATTAAATTTAAAATGTTAATTTGATGAAATTGCATATGAATTTAATTAAATGAATTATTAATTTGGTGTTAAATTGATGAAATTAATGTTAATATGATGAAATTCAAATTCAATTTGATGTTAATGTAATGAAACTAAATTCTAAATTAAATAAATTGAATGTTAATTTGACTTTAATTTGATGAAATTGAATCTTAATTTAGTGTTAAATTGATGAATTTAGTGTTGGTGTTATGAAATCGAATATGAATTTGATGAAATTAAATATTAATTTGGTGTTAAAATGATGAAAGTAGTGTTAGTGTGATGAAATTAATATTTAAATTAATAAAATTAAATGTCAATTAGATTGAAATGAAGTTCAAATTGATACTAATTTGATGAAACTAGTTAATTTGNGGTATTGATTGATGACAATGAAGGTTAATTTGAGATTAAATTAAGAAAATGAAATTAATTTGATAAATTAAATGTTAAATTGACGGAATCAAATGTAAATATGACATAATTAAAAGTTAATTTTGTGTTAATTTGAGAATAGTTAATATCTATTTGATCAGATTAAATGTTAACTTGATGAAATTAAAGTTCAATTTGATGAAACTAAAATTTAAATTAAATAAACTGAATGTTAATTTGACAAAATTAAATTTAAAATGTTAATTTGATGAAATTGCATATGAATTTAATTAAATGAATTATTAATTTGGTGTTAAATTAATGAAATTAATGTTAATATGATGAAATTCAAATTCAATTTGATGTTAATTTAATGAAACTAAATTCTAAATTAAATAAATTGAATCTTAATTTAGTGTTAAATTGATGAATTTAGTGTTGGTGTTATGAAATCGAATATGAATTTGATGAAATTAAATATTAATTTGGTGTTAAATTGATGAAAGTAGTGTTAGTGTGATGAAATTAATATTTAAATTAATAAAATTAAATGTCAATTAGATTAAAATGAAGTTCAAATTGATACTAATTTGATGAAACTAGTTAATTTGATATTAATTTGCTGCAGATGTGGGTAGATATTAGTAATTTATACATATATATTTCTATACATATAATATAAGTAAAGGTTAAACATGTAAAATGATGTGATATATCAAGGGTATTTTTTTACAAGACCACTTTTCATCCACTTACCGTTACTCAGTTACCTGGCAATTATGGATAAGGGGTGTCAGTGATATTTCAAAAAATACAAGGAGAGTTTCTAAAATTATGCTTTATATATAAAAGATGTTAGTGAAATTTACCCTAAAAAAAAAGAACTTTTGAGATACAATTACAGGACTTTTCAAGGGTATTTAGTGCTAAATATTTAGTGCATTTTATTTTAGAATTTTACATTTCTTTAGGTTAGATTTGAGGTCATTTTTAAATTACGATGTTTACAATACACTAAATGATAAGAAAATAGAAAAAGCAGGAGTACTTCATTATCCGAAACAAATTATAACCATAGTTGACTTGCTAAATTTTCTTGTTTAAATATAGTTTTGTTTCTCTATAATATCTAAATATTCTTGTTTAATCTTCAGATTCGACTTCAAGTAACCAAATTTTCATTTACAAAATTTGAATTAGTATTTTACCTCAAAAGGCCAAAAAATAATTTTTAAATGAACATATTTGAATGTTTGGTTAATTATTTAGTACTATTTATACTACTGTAATAATGTTTTTTGCCTAGAACCCCTATTTAAAGTTGGGTCTCCGCTAGTTGGATCGATTGGCAAAAGTAGCCTAACCCAACCCCAACCAACCGGTTACTCCTTTCAATCCCATTGTTAAAAATGATAAATCAATGTACCAATGGGCTTCACAAAAACACATCAAATCAGGTCACATGGAAAACAAAAAGAACTACACAAGTATAAACGAGTGAATTATACAAATTAACCGTTGGTTCTTTGAAATCAAAATGACCACATCATATGCCTGGAAGAAGTTGTATAATTTTGACGAGTGCAAAAATAAATGAGTTTATCCCTCTTAACGTAATGATGTGTGAATGTTGTTTTTGTGAAGAGTAATACTTGAATTTAATATATTGAATAGTATCTCCAATAGGTTTTTTATTCTCACTCAACTATTTATTTTAGAGAGTCAACCACAAAAATCGAACTCTAATAGGCTTTCTATTTAGACTAGCCAAAATAGAGAGCCTTATTTGGCTCTCTACATTTAGAAAGCCTAACTTACTCTCTATTCTATTTTTAATGAATGACAAGATGACACATATACAGTCTTTAATAAATGTTATTGACTATAAAATTTTATTTTTTTCTATAATAGAGAGCCCATTAGAGTTGTCAAAAATATGTCATTCTCTATTTTAAAAAGATTTGAGACAGATCGAAAAATTTAGCTATCGACTAACAAACTTTGGCGGAACGTTGAAGATGCTCTTATTTATTGATTTAATCACACTTTGCTATAGATTATAGTGGTGAGACCTATTATCAATTCAATGACTATGATATATGAGGTCAATAAATCAAGTTCAAATAATATTTTTTTTATTTTAATGATTATTTTGTTTTGAATTACAAGAATGGTATTGACTAAAAAGTGTCAAATCATTAAGTTTGAAAAGTTCAATAAAAAATTACTGCTTGTTCAGCCATATATAAATCCCATTTAGAATATGCACATACTAGCAATAACACTTATTTGAAGGCATGATGCAATTTAAAAAATAATCGAATATTGATTGTGAACTCAAAATAATCAAATACTAAAAATGACTGCAATAAATTGAAAATTTAAATCGCATCCTTAAATACCACACTTTGCATACATACTCAACAAAGTATTATCAATATAAAGATTCTATTAAAGACAAATTGCAATAGAGAGTTGGAGAAAACCTAACCTTAATAATCAAAATGTCATAAATTTAAACTGAAAAAACATAAAATTCATATGTTTGAAGCCATGTACCTAATTAGAACTAACAATAGCGCTCAAAAATATTTATTTAAAAATCAACTTGCAAGGTTAGTAAAAGAAATGTTTGTGTCGAAAAGCACCGTGTTATGTTGTATATAAAAAATAACCAATATTTAATCCACGCGTAACGGTAATTACACAATCCAAAGAGGACACAGAGGCTTAGTATCAACCAATAATATAAAGAAACCAACCAAATTCAACCACAAAAAAAATTAATTCCAAATTCAAACATAAATTTTCAAAAGTAAGGAAACATAGCGAAAGAAATGCAAATAACTAAATGCAATAATACCTAATTTTTCAACTCAAAATAGATGTGATCAAGCACGTCAATAAAATTAAAAATAAAAATAAAATATATAAACAAATACAAAATTAAAAAGAAGATTAACAAAACAACTTGCTTTTAAGCAATCATAAATTTATTAGTACTTAAATATCTCAAACACATGAAAATACTTCCAGCCAAGAAAGTCTCAAATTTCAACATTAAGATACTATGTTTTATTAATGATGCAGGCTAAGGAAACAAAATGTACTTATAAAAAAAAAACCAACAATCGTGAATTGTCCCGACTATCGTCAATCGAAAGTAAAAATTGAACTACAACAATCGTTAAAAATGGTAATAAAGCAAAAGGGGCTCACAATAATGTACACCATGCTCATTTTGACGTACAAATGATGCAAAATTATCAATTATTCATCTCAGTAATNTAAAAAAAAAACCAACAATCGTGAATTGTCCCGACTATCGTCAATCGAAAGTAAAAATTGAACTACAACAATCGTTAAAAATGGTAATAAAGCAAAAGGGGCTCACAATAATGTACACCATGCTCATTTGACGTACAAATGATGCAAAAATGTCAGTTATTCATCTCAGTAATAGCATGCTAATAAAAAAAAGCTCGCAAGGTTATATAAAAAATTCAACAACAATTAGTAACAAAGTTACCAAATTTTCAATTCTTTGTTGATCTAGTTAATTCTGTCATACCAAACCCAAAATCAAAATAAAAGAAAAAATACTATAATTCAACAGTTTAGCAACGCAACTGAAAAAAAAAATCACAGTAGACATAAAAGGAATAAGCAAAAACAAANAAAAAAATACTATAATTCAACAGTTTAGCAACGCAACTGAAAAAAAAAAATCACAGTAGACATAAAAGGAATAAGCAAAAACAAACTAATGTTTGGAAGATTCTAAAACAACAAAAGTATAATATTCCTACAAATCAAACTCTAAAGTTTAAAATACTGCAGGTGTCATCATTCATAATTCAAGGAGTCATCTAAGCCTCCAATCTACTGAAACTACTTAGCTCAAATAGGTAACACAATTTCATAGTAAGAGAAAGTATCACATAGTTTAAGCANTTTTTTTTTTTCCGGTTTGTTTGACACCATCGGACTAGGTTGTCTTTTTTAGCAAGGTTGATTAGGTTGTCCATCTCCCCGCATTTCACTTCAGTACTTTCACTTTACTTTCCGATTTACATTACATATGTTCACTAAAAAATTAGGGGTATAATTTAAATGGGTTAACCCGAATTTAATATGAACTTAAATCGAAAAAAAAAGAGCAAGAATTTATTGAAGTTTTTAAAATTTAAATTAGGCTTGGCCAAAAATACTTCGACCTGAATTCAATATTGACAATACTCGGATTGAAACTAAATATTAATTTAGTATTAATTTTTAATAATAATATTAATTTGATAAAACTAAATGTTAAATTCATAAAATAGAGTGTTAATTTGATACAATTGAAAGTAAATTTTATGTTAAATTTAAGAAATGATATTAATTTAGTAAATTTAAATATTCGACTCATGAAATTGAATGTTAATTTTATAAAATTAAATGACAATTTGGTATTGATTGATGACAATGAAGGTTAATTTGAGATTAAATTAAGAAAATGAAATTAATTTGATAAATTAAATGTTAAATTGACGGAATCAAATGTAAATATGACANGTTAATTTGAGATTAAATTAAGAAAATGAAATTAATTTGATAAATTAAATGTTAAATTGACGGAATCAAATGTAAATATGACAGAATTAAAAGTTAATTTTGTGTTAATTTGAGAATAGTTAATATCTATTTGATCAGATTAAATGTTAACTTGATGAGATTAAAGTTCAATTTGATGAAACTAAAATTTAAATTAAATAAACTGAATGTTAATTTGACAAAATTAAATTTAAAATGTTAATTTGATGAAATTGCATATGAATTTAATTAAATGAATTATTAATTTGGTGTTAAATTGATGAAATTAATGTTAATATGATGAAATTCAAATTCAATTTGATGTTAATGTAATGAAACTAAATTCTAAATTAAATAAATTGAATGTTAATTTGACTTTAATTTGATGAAATTGAATCTTAATTTAGTGTTAAATTGATGAATTTAGTGTTGGTGTTATGAAATCGAATATGAATTTGATGAAATTAAATATTAATTTGGTGTTAAAATGATGAAAGTAGTGTTAGTGTGATGAAATTAATATTTAAATTAATAAAATTAAATGTCAATTAGATTGAAATGAAGTTCAAATTGATACTAATTTGATGAAACTAGTTAATTTGATATTAATTTGCTGCAGATGTGGGTAGAGATTAGTAATTTATACATATATATTTCTATACATATAATATAAGTAAAGGTTAAACATGTAAAATGATGTGATATATCAAGGGTATTTTTTTACAAGACCACTTTTCATCCACTTACCGTTACTCAGTTACCTGGCAATTATGGATAAGGGGTGTCAGTGATATTTCAAAAAATACAGGGAGAGTTTCTAAAATTATGCTTTTATATATAAAAGATGTTAGTGAAATTTACCCTAAAAAAAAAGAACTTTTGAGATACAATTACAGGATGTTAGTGCAAAAATAAATGAGTTTATCCCTCTTAACGTAATGATGTGTGAATGTTGTTTTTGTGAAGAGTAATACTTGAATTTAATTTATTGAATAGTATCTCCAATAGGTTTTTTATTCTCACTCAACTATTTATTTTAGAGAGTCAACCACAAAAATCGAACTCTAATAGGCTTTCTATTTACACTAGCCAAAATAGAGAGCCTTATTTGGCTCTCTACATTTAGAAAGCCTAACTTACTCTCTATTCTATTTTTAATGAATGACAAGATGACACATATACAGTCTTTAATAAATGTTATTGACTATAAAATTTTATTTTTTTCTATAATAGAGAGCCCATTAGAGTTGTCAAAAATATGTCATTCTCTATTTTAAAAAGATTTGAGACAGATCGAAAAATTTAGCTATCGACTAACAAACTTTGGCGGAACGTTGAAGATGCTCTTATTTATTGATTTAATCACACTTTGCTATAGATTATAGTGGTGAGACCTATTATCAATTCAATGACTATGATATATGAGGTCAATAAATCAAGTTCAAATAATATTTTTTTTTATTTTAATGATTATTTGTTTTGAATTACAAGAATGGTATTGACTAAAAAGTGTCAAATCATTAAGTTTGAAAAGTTCAATAAAAAATTACTGCTTGTTCAGCCATATATAAATCCCATTTAGAATATGCACATACTAGCAATAACACTTATTTGAAGGCATGATGCAATTTAAAAAATAATCGAATATTGATTGTGAACTCAAAATAATCAAATACTAAAAATGACTGCAATAAATTGAAAATTTAAATCGCATCCTTAAATACCACACTTTGCATACATACTCAACAAAGTATTATCAATATAAAGATTCTATTAAAGACAAATTGCAATAGAGAGTTGGAGAAAACCTAACCTTAATAATCAAAATGTCATAAATTTAAACTGAAAAAACATAAAATTCATATGTTTGAAGCCATGTACCTAATTAGAACTAACAATAGCGCTCAAAAATATTTATTTAAAAATCAACTTGCAAGGTTAGTAAAAGAAATGTTTGTGTCGAAAAGCACCGTGTTATGTTGTATATAAAAAATAACCAATATTTAATCCACGCGTAACGGTAATTACACAATCCAAAGAGGACACAGAGGCTTAGTATCAACCAATAATATAAAGAAACCAACCAAATTCAACCACCAAAAAAATTAATTCCAAATTCAAACATAAATTTTCAAAAGTAAGGAAACATAGCGAAAGAAATGCAAATAACTAAATGCAATAATACCTAATTTTTCAACTCAAAATAGATGTGATCAAGCACGTCAATAAAATTAAAAATAAAAATAAAATATATAAACAAATACAAAATTAAAAAGAAGATTAACAAAACAACTTGCTTTTAAGCAATCATAAATTTATTAGTACTTAAATATCTCAAACACATGAAAATACTTCCAGCCAAGAAAGTCTCAAATTTCAACATTAAGATACTATGTTTTATTAATGATGCAGGCTAAGGAAACAAAATGTACTTATAAAAAAAAAACCAACAATCGTGAATTGTCCCGACTATCGTCAATCGAAAGTAAAAATTGAACTACAACAATCGTTAAAAATGGTAATAAAGCAAAAGGGGCTCACAATAATGTACACCATGCTCATTTTGACGTACAAATGATGCAAAATTATCAATTATTCATCTCAGTAATAGCATGCTAATAAAAAAAAGCTCGCAAGGTTATATAAAAAATTCAACAACAATTAGTAACAAAGTTACCAAATTTTCAATTCTTTGTTGATCTAGTTAATTCTGTCATACCAAACCCAAAATCAAAATAAAAGAAAAAATACTATAATTCAACAGTTTAGCAACGCAACTGAAAAAAAAAATCACAGTAGACATAAAAGGAATAAGCAAAAACAAACTAATGTTCGGAAGATTCTAAAACAACAAAAGTATAATATTCCTACAAATCAAACTCTAAAGTTTAAAATACTGCAGGTGTCATCATTCATAATTCAAGGAGTCATCTAAGCCTCCAATCTACTGAAACTACTTAGCTCAAATAGGTAACACAATTTCATAGTAAGAGAAAGTATCACATAGTTTAAGCAAGTCTAAAAAAAATTAAATAAATACCCTCCTTATGCAACAAAAAAAAATAATTATCTACTGTTAGTTTAATCTCTAAAACCTATGAAGAGAAATAATTCTTATGTGATAAAACATTTAGCAAAGAGAAAACAGTTAATTGGAACACTTAAAACCTGTGAAGATAAACTATAAGTTTGAGTTCTCCATCCATAAAAAAAACTCTTTCATACGCAATGTGAACATTAGTCACACAAGGAATGTAATGACAAGGGCACATACTCATAGTTAATCAATACGAGAGTAAGAAATTGAGGAAAAATTGAATGATTTTACAAATATAATCTTGCTACTACATTGGTAATCAAACCAATCATTTTAATCACTTGTCAAGTGCAACCCAACCATAACCACAGACATGAGAGGGAGAGATAGAGAGAGAGGGGCATTGGTTAGCAACCAACTATATACCAAATAAACCCATTTTCAACCAATCACTGTCTCACCTTTTAAAATTACAAACCATAAACACCACAACCCCTTCAACCACAATAAAAACCTTACAACCTTCGCTCATAGCTAAAACAATCCAACCTACACCACATCTTGGCACCTATTGGTGGAACCAAAACTCGAACATTTGACATAAGAATAGAATGCAACTCCCATAAATTAACCAGCATTTCGCTTCTCGAATTATAAACACCACTTATTAGATCAACTCATATATCATTCAAGTATCTGACATTCTAACTAATAAAAAAAAAAGGCATCCCATGAATTACTTGTCAACTCAAATTAATTCAACATTTAGGAAAACCTACAATTACACTTCAACAAAAAACATTACTCGAAACTCAGTTGGCCAATAATGAAATTTTTCCATAACTTAAATTTTGATTCATGTTAATATAGAAACTAATTCGCATCATAATTCACAACAAAATTATGATGCAAATTATATTGTCATGCCACTAACCCACGTTGATGTGTTTTGTTAAGTATATCAAGTATTGATAAACGACAATTAACATATAGAATTAAATGATTTGAGATGTAATAATAAAAAAATAATATAAATGTTAATATGAGTGACATCTAGACTTACACTAAACAAATTTAATTTTCAGCAATTAAAATAAGAAGGTGAGTTGGGTCTCAATATCAGGTAGGTCACACTCATTGTTCTTCCACTTCTACGTTTACCATTTTCTTGACTTGGGAGCACCAAAGCAACCACTTCATCCCCAACTCCAGCAACACTAATTCACATAAACTGGTTTTTGCCCTTTCAGTTCTAGTCTATAAATCTTAGCTCCTTTCAAATTTACTAACGTTAAGTTTGCCCAATATACTATAAAGTTCGATTCTACTTTATCATTCTTTATCAGTTATTCTATCAAGCACCTCTCATGCACCATCTTTTCAGCAAACAAATCAACCAATTCTACTTCCATAATGCTAATTACCTGCCCATTCGAAAGTGATTTCTCAATGAGAAGATGGGTCTGTTCAAAAGTGATTCCTCTTAGTGGGAAACAACCTATGGGAAAGAACAAACACTTAATGTGCAAGGAAAGAGGGTGGGACTATGGTTGGCGACGACGTGTGACTGTGTGAGAGAAAGAGAGAGGAGGAGAGGAAAAAAGAAAAGACATGTGGAAAGATGGATGTTCCAACTCGAGCAAGGAAAACTAGTTTTTGAGGCATTTCAACAAACACTTTATGTGCTCGAAAGGGGGTGAGACTAGAAGTGAATCCGAAGATTAAACAAGAATATTTAAATATTATAAAGAAGCAAAACTATATTTAAACAAGAAAATTTAGCAAGTCAACTATGGTTATAATTTGTTTCAGATAATGAAGTACTCCTGCCTTTTCTATTTTTTTGTCATTTAGTGTATTGTAAACAAAGTAATTTAAAAATGACATCAAATCTAACACAAAGAAATGTAAAATTCTAAAATAAATCCACTAAATATGTAGCACTAAATACCCTTGAAAAGTCCTGTAATTGTATTTCAAAAGATCTTTTTTTAGGATAAATTTCACTAACATCCTTTATATATAAGCGTAATTTTAGAAACTCTCCCTATGTTTTTTAAAATATCACTGACGCCCCTGATCAATAATTGTCAAGTAACTGAGTAACGGTAAGTGGATGGAAAGTGGTCTTGTACAAAATTACCCTTGATATATCACATCATTTTACATGTTTAACCTTTACTTATATTATATGCATAGATTAAAAATCTCTACTCACATGTGCATAAAATTAATATCTAATTAACTAGTTTCATAAAATTAATATCAATTTGAACTTCAATTTAATCAAATTGACGTTTAATTTTATTAATTTAAATATTAATTTTGTCACACTAACGTTAATTTCATCAATTTAACACCAAATAAATATTTAATTTCATCAAATTCATATTCAATTTCATAACATTAACACTAAATTCATCAATTTAACACCAAATTAATATTAAATTTCATCAAATTCAAATTCAATTTCATCAAATTAACATTTTAAAATTGAATTTCATCAAATTAAAGTCAAATTAACTTTCAATTTATTTAAATTAGAATTTAGTTTCATTAAATTAACATCAAATTGAATTTGAATTTCATCAAATTAATATTTAATTTCATTTATTCAAATATTAATTTCATCATATTAACACTAATCTCATCAATTTAACATCAAATTAATATTTTATTTAATTAAATTCATATTCAATTTCATCAAATTAACATTTTAAATTTAATTTTGTCAAATTAAAATTCAATTTATTTAATTTAAAATTTATTAAATTGAACTTTAATTTCATCAAATTACCAAATTAACATGAAATTGATCTTCAATTTTATCAAATTAAGTTAACATTCAATCTGATCAAATAGATATTAAAGTTTATCAAATTAACACAAAATTAACCATTAATTCTGTCATATTTACATTTGATTCCATCAATTTAACATTTAATTTATCAAATTAACATCATTTTCTTAATTTAATCTCAAAGTAACCTTCATTTTCATCAATCAATACTAAATTATAATTTAATTTTAGTAAATTAATATCATTTCTTTAATTTAACACTAAATTTACTTTCAACATGGGTGTGAGTGAAATTTACACTTTTGTGTTTACACTAATGCTATTAGGATACTGTCTTAAAATATTAACATAGTACAATTTATTTATATGTATATGCCATAGCTTAACATTTTATATAGAGTCGTGGCGTGATAATATAAGTAATGTTGTTGATCTCCAAAAGGAGTAGCATTGTTGTTTTGACATTTTAGTCTAGTGAACCTCAAATTCGAATTTAACCTGAAAAAATTGAGTTGTTTGATTAAGATTTTTAATAGTTATGATGAAATTGGGCAAAAGAATTTCAATTTGAATTAACTTTGAGCAAAACTCGAGTTAAAAGCGAAACTTGAAGCCAGCTAAAATATATAAATTCAAGCTCAACTAGAATTCTACCTGATTAAAACTAAGAAGAAATATATATTTACCATGTAGAAATATAAAATAGGAGCGAGGGTATGTTCGAAATTTATGGCTTGTCCTCCCTCTCCTTCGTTGCACTTGTCTCATTCAAACATCTCTTACCTATAAACCAGCCTAATCCAAACCCACCCAACCAAATACCCTTTTCAATCCCATTGTTAAAAATGATAAATCAATGTACCAATGAGCTTCCAAAAAACACATCAAATCATGTCACATGGAAAACAAAAAGAACAAGAAAAGCATAAACGNGTATGTTCGAAATTTATGGCTTGTCCTCCCTCTCCTTCGTTGCACTTGTCTCATTCAAACATCTCTTACCTATAAACCGGCCTAATCCAAACCCACCCAACCAATTACCCTTTTCAATCCCATTGTTAAAAATGATAAATCAATGTACCAATGGGCTTCCAAAAAACACATCAAATCATGTCACATGGAAAACCAAAAGAACTAGAAAAGCATAAACGATTGAATTATACAAATTAACCGTTAGCTCATTGAAGTCAAAATGACCACACCAGCTTAGAGTGGCCTCCAATTCTCACCAACTGATATCTGGCTTACATTCTCATTGAAGGCATGGGATTAATCCAAGCGCAGTGCTTCATCTCTTTTGTGCCGTAAAAATCTCCCCTAGAATAATTACCAAAAAAGGTGTGGAATTTCCTAGTCGTAAGAGAATAGAACACTCCGTTGCTGTCAAAAAACTTTGGAAAGTAGATCTTGTTACTAGTTCCTCGCACAACAGCCTTTTTTGAGAACGATCCCCGGTAACAAACATACAACATTCTATCTCCCAAGCTTTGTACCTCATGCCAAGCCTTGTCCAAAAAATCAAGCTTAAGAACACAAGCCTGTCTTCCATCACGAGAAGCAAACACTGCAAACAAATCTCCATCACTTTCAATCAGAAACCTTTGTTCTGATCTTTTGAGTTGTCGGTGACGCTTGCCACAGATGGTCCAACTATTGTCCTCAGGGTCAAATACTCCAAAGTTTCCGGCAAAACCCAAACAGTAGTACAACCCATTACACATAACAGGACTGCAATCGGTCACTTTGAAATTACAATTATTTTCAACGTCATCGACTGTCCAAACCTCCTCACCAACTTTTAAAATGCCAATGGTGACTGAATGATGACTATAAGATTGGATACCAAACACTTGACAATTTGATGAAGTCGGTGGGTTAGAGAAGCACACTGTAGTGAACGCCGTGCACTCGGGTATATCCGGAAGCTCTATTTTCTCCTTTGTTAAGGGATTAAAGAGAAAAATAGTTTGTCTACCTTGACACATGATCAGCCAACCATCCTTCGAGAAACGGATATCGGCATCTACTAATTTTGGAATGTCCACCTGATATGTAGCAGTTCGTATTGGATCAAAAAAATTAAACACATAATTCTTTCTACTGAAGAACATCAAGCATGGTGACTGGATTGATAGAGAATCATGAATTGGCATGAGGAGTGGCTGAGGGAATGGAATCAATTGCCAAGATTTACAGACAGCACCAAAGATAATGGAGTCTCCTGCAAAAAGGCTTGATCGTATTGAACATAGAAGTTCCGGTAGTAGTTCAGACCATGTTCTCTCTTCCCCTTTTGTGTTCCCTTTATTAGTCTCATCGACTGTAACTAGTGTGTCTGCCATACATTTGAAATTCAAGCAATATCTTCTAGAATTGGCCTTGCCCTGCCATTCCATGATAACAGATGTTGAGAAAAAGAAATCCAAAAACTCAAATAATTCAAAAGTATGACAATTGACAACTTTAATTAAGTTTGTCCAAGAAGATCAATAATGATACCCACCAGGTAAGGATTCAAAGGGCGACCCCTACCAAGCCAAAGCAATACATGTGTAGGTTGATTCATCAAAATATAGCCAACATAGGTATGCATATAAGCTTTTTGGGACGTAATATAATGCTAGCAAAAACCCTGAAGTTAAGAGGATAAACTGTTCTAACTTTCTGCACAGCACAATTTGATAGAGAAAAACTCCAATTTTGCTACAAGACAAGGAAGGTTTTTCTTATTTGAATTTAGTACAAAATACTACTACCGGGGGCCGCAAATTGGCGAATGCAAATATTAAAAACAATCTTCTTGGATGCCCCCTCAAATTTTAGGGTAAAATTTCTGAAAAATATCAAATTTGAACTGTCTAAAAACCTGCTCTCATTAGCATACATACAGCTTTGATTATAATTTGAGTGCTGCTAGTTTAAAGGACTCATCTTCCAGTACAACAAGAAGCCTTTGATTAAGATAAAAAACATAAGTTAAGACCGGGGCTTGGCTATACAAAAGTTATACACAGATTAAAATATGAATACTTCTATGCATGTATGTAGAAAATCATAGGACTGACCCAAACACTAACAACGCATAATTCATTAAAAAGATGAAATTTTCAGGTAAAAACTCAGCTTTCCAGAGAGCTTAAACATGTTATATGAATTGCATACAATTCTAAAACTACAGCGACAATTAAACAAAATTATTCACAACATGATATATGAATCAAATAAGTCCCATAGAGTTCAATTTTTGGTAATCCAAATTACACGAAACAGAAATAGAAGAAACTAACAATGAAATTCTTCTCCTTTTATCCATCACGCAAAGTTTTGTTCGAGAGAAAAGGTTGTCTTTTGAGCTACGTTTTTTGTGTGAGACGTATACAGCGAAACAAGAGAAGAGACTCACCGGAATAGAAAACAGAGAGATCACCGTGATATGATCGGAGATTTGTTCCTTGGAAATCGGATTGGGGAAACCGTAAGGTCGTATTATATAGAGTAATCGAGTTTCACGGGAATTAAAAAGCTATAGATATGAGATATAATATATATATATAAACACACGCATATTAGGATAACCCATTTTGAGAGGGATTGAATGAGTTGAATTTATTGAAGTTCTAATTTATATAGATTATAGATGTATGGGTTAATTTTAAATTATATTTACACCCCTCGTACTTATTACTTAATCACTTAGACCGTTCATATTTGAAATATTATACTTACATCTCTTGAGAATCTAAATATGTCTGAAAATGTTTCTCTAATTGGACATTAAAATAATTCTGTTTAAGTGATATATTGCATTATATATAAAGAACATTATATAAATATCTATATTATATTGAGCATTTAAATGATAAATTTGATTTTAAACTTTAAAGATTAACAGGCCCACATAATAAATAGTAATATGAAATTATAATTTTTTATTGGGATAAAATCATATTTTTCGACGGTTATAGTAACAAATATTAATGACGAGCGGTTATGTGTTATACGCGCATAAACTTTAAAAGGTGTTGGAGTAATATTCTAAATGTGAGAGGGTCAAAATGATTAAGTAACTAATATGAAAATATTTAAGTGTAATTTATCCATTTAATTTTACACGCAAATGTTGTTTGTTTCAGGTGTGTATTGATATAAATTTTTTATTTTGAGGATGCAAATTAAGATTTTTTATCTTTGGGAGTGCAAATTGAAATTCAAATACATGTTGAAGTGTAATTTGCAATTAAACCTCCCGGAGTATTATCGATATGCACAAGGAAAAAATATATTTTGACCCATGAACTCTGACTATTTTATGACATTATCCCCTTAATTATCATTACTTTCACACTTCCCAGTAATTAATTTATTCACAAATTTAAAAGAAAATATCTCTTTTTGGTCTGTGAGTATCTTTTATTGATAGGTGGATGCTTTGTATCTTAAAAATCACACATGCTTGTATTGGGGTAATAGGAAACTAAATCAAGTATTCGGGAGGGTGATGTAGGAAATTTAATAGTTTAAAGGACATTCTGAGTTTGAGGGCATAATTGAAGGGTTAAAGTATAATATTCCCTATACATGTCTAGGGTTACCAAATTCTACCAGAAGAATGAAGTTCGGCCCCACAGAACTCCAATCCTTGCCAAATTCTCGTACCGGCTTCCAAATCCCACCATGTATATATAAATATAGGTTACGACTCCAGATTTCATTAGCAATTGTGTCACGACAATCAACCTGAAAAGGTGCATATAGATTCTAGACCCCTCAAATAGATTAAATTACATCTAAACCCCTCAAACTTATACTTGAGCACCTGGATCCATCACATTTGAAATATTATTTCTCCATTTCTTGAGAATCCAAATATGTCTAAAAATGTTTTCCCAATTGGAAATTCAAATAATTTTATTTAAGTGATATATTGCATTAAATATAAAGAATATTATATAAATACCTATATTATATTAGACAGNGAAGCCTTTGATTAAGATAAAAAACATAAGTTAAGACCGGGGCTTGGCTATACAAAAGTTATACACAGATTAAAATATGAATACTTCTATGCATGTATGTAGAAAATCATAGGACTGACCCAAACACTAACGCATAATTCATTAAAAAGATGAAATTTTCAGGTAAAAACTCAGCTTTCCAGAGAGCTTAAACATGTTATATGAATTGCATACAATTCTAAAACTACAGCGACAATTAAACAAAATTATTCACAACATGATATATGAATCAAATAAGTCCCATAGAGTTCAATTTTTGGTAATCCAAATTACACGAAACAGAAATAGAAGAAACTAACAATGAAATTCTTCTCCTTTTATCCATCACGCAAAGTTTTGTTCGAGAGAAAAGGTTGTCTTTTGAGCTACGTTTTTTGTGTGAGACGTATACAGCGAAACAAGAGAAGAGACTCACCGGAATAGAAAACAGAGAGATCACCGTGATATGATCGGAGATTTGTTCCTTGGAAATCGGATTGGGGAAACCGTAAGGTCGTATTATATAGAGTAATCGAGTTTCACGGGAATTAAAAAGCTATAGATATGAGATATAATATATATATATAAACACACGCATATTAGGATAACCCATTTTGAGAGGGATTGAATGAGTTGAATTTATTGAAGTTCTAATTTATATAGATTATAGATGTATGGGTTAATTTTAAATTATATTTACACCCCTCGTACTTATTACTTAATCACTTAGACCGTTCATATTTGAAATATTATACTTACATCTCTTGAGAATCTAAATATGTCTGAAAATGTTTCTCTAATTGGACATTAAAATAATTCTGTTTAAGTGATATATTGCATTATATATAAAGAACATTATATAAATATCTATATTATATTGAGCATTTAAATGATAAATTTGATTTTAAACTTTAAAGATTAACAGGCCCACATAATAAATAGTAATATGAAATTATAATTTTTTATTGGGATAAAATCATATTTTTCGACGGTTATAGTAACAAATATTAATGACGAGCGGTTATGTGTTATACGCGCATAAACTTTAAAAGGTGTTGGAGTAATATTCTAAATGTGAGAGGGTCAAAATGATTAAGTAACTAATATGAAAATATTTAAGTGTAATTTATCCATTTAATTTTACACGCAAATGTTGTTTGTTTCAGGTGTGTATTGATATAAATTTTTTATTTTGAGGATGCAAATTAAGATTTTTTATCTTTGGGAGTGCAAATTGAAATTCAAATACATGTTGAAGTGTAATTTGCAATTAAACCTCCCGGAGTATTATCGATATGCACAAGGAAAAAATATATTTTGACCCATGAACTCTGACTATTTTATGACATTATCCCCTTAATTATCATTACTTTCACACTTCCCAGTAATTAATTTATTCACAAATTTAAAAGAAAATATCTCTTTTTGGTCTGTGAGTATCTTTTATTGATAGGTGGATGCTTTGTATCTTAAAAATCACACATGCTTGTATTGGGGTAATAGGAAACTAAATCAAGTATTCGGGAGGGTGATGTAGGAAATTTAATAGTTTAAAGGACATTCTGAGTTTGAGGGCATAATTGAAGGGTTAAAGTATAATATTCCCTATACATGTCTAGGGTTACCAAATTCTACCAGAAGTATAATATTCCCTATATTAGCAATTGTGTCACGACAATCAACCTGAAAAGGTACATATAGATTCTAGACCCCTCAAATAGATAAATTACATCTAGACCCCTCAAACTTATCACTTAAGCACCTGGATCCATCACATTTGAAATATTATTCCTCCATTTCTTGAGAATCCAAATATGTCTAAAAATGTTTTCCCAATTGGAAATTCAATTAATTTTATTTAAGTGATGTATTGTATTAAATATAAAGAATATTATATAAATACCTATATTATATTAGACTATCAAATGATAAACTTGATTTTAAACTTTAAAGTATAACAGACTCATAGAATAAATAGTAGTATAAAATTATAATTTTCTATTAGGGTGAAATAATATTTTTTGACAGTTATAGTAACAGATATCAACGACGAAAGGTTATGTGTTACATGCGTACAAATGTTAGGGAGTGTAGGAGTAATATTTTAAATGTGAGGAGGTCTAAATGATTAAGTGACAAGTATGAGAAATTTATGTGTAATTTATTCATTTAGTTTTAGACAGCAAACGAGGTTAGTTTCAGGTGTGTATTGAAACAAATTTCTAGTTTTAAGGGTATAAATTAAAATTTTTGATCTTTGAGAGCACAAGGAAAAATTATATTTTGACCCATGAACTCTGTCTATTTTCTGACATTAACCCCTTAATTATCATTAGCTTTACACTTCCCAATAATTAATTTATTCACAAATTTAAAAGAAAATATCTCTTTTTGCTCTCTGAGTTTCTTTTATTGATAGGTGGATGTTTTGTATCTTAAAAATCACACACGTTTGTACTGGAGTAACAGGAAACCAACCGTTTCCAAATTCTTGCCAAATTCTACTACCCCGTCTCCAAACCCTTTCCAAATTCTACTACCCGTCTCCAAATCCTTGCCAAATTCTACTACCCGTCTCCAAATCCTTGTCAAATTCTACTACCCGTCTCCAAATCCTTTCCAAATTCTACTACCCGTCTCCAAATCCTTGCCAAATTCTACTACCCGTCTCCAAATCCCACCATATATATCTATATATAGGTTAGGAGTCCAGATTTCATTGGCAGTTGTGTCAAAACAATCAACCTGAAAAGGTACAAATTCTTCCTCCCTTCATATTTCTCTTCCTGTTTTTATTTTGTTCTTTTCGTTTGTCTTCCAGGTCTTGATTCTGTTTTTTTTTTG